>OZ024902.1:54559744-54659744 GCA_964017125.1 Flabesymbios commensalis | reverse complement strand
ATTTAAATATTGTTTTAGCAACATTTAAAACGATGATTCCAAGCTGCTAGTCACTACTTCGACAAGTAGAGAATAGTCCGCAGACAAACAAAATGTAACTTCCCAGCAGACACAAGACGTTGAATCAATGTTGGTTTCACGTTGATCCAACATCGTTGACGGTGAACCAACATTGGTTCGACGTCTTGGGTCTGCTGTTTTACCTCGCTGACCTATATTCACTATGGCAGACAAAGCGCTGGTGAAATGGTCAGAGAACATATAGGACATGTAATTTTAATAATATTACTCTCGACACGAAGCTGTGATTTTTCCACGCATAAGTCAGCTTTGTTTAATGTGTCAGTTAACCAGGTCGCTATCTCATCGCTTTCCTGGAAAGGTCAGTGTCTTGGTCAGTTTTGCAGCATTATCAGGATTATATCAGCCGAGCAATTTCATCTTCCGAACTGAATGATTATACTAAACTAGAGTTCCCGAACCCCGAGGCCCGACTTTAGTCTGTTTGAGTGCTTTAGACAAAAAAATGGCATATTATTTTGTAAACATAGCTGCATTGGTTTTCCCCATGAGCACATAATCCTAAATGTCTAGGATATAATTATTTGCCAGCGTCGCAGCCCATTGCTGCTCCAATGCCGGACAATCGTATTCGACGCTGGCTCAACATTGAAACAGAATTGGGTCATCGTTCCGTCTTTGCTGACTGCCCTGACTGACTGCCATACGGATGCACTGACGTTTTATGCCCAGAAAAGCCACTACCCGGACAACACGATTTTTTAAACACGAAATAGGACACAAACTCAGGCAAAAAAAACTTAATCCGAGCAAACACAGCGTCGCAGACGATGGGCCAACATTGAACCAACACTTGGTCAATGTGCCGTGTTTGATGGGATAGCATACCGGCTAATAATATAGGAGCCAATATACTTCTTTATGTTCTTGTATTTTTTGGCTATCATATTATCTGGATTATAATATGAAATAAATTATAAGAACCAATTGTAGGTCAACACTAGTAAACTAAAGGAAAACACTGCTCGACAGAGTTGACTACATGTATCACTATCAGTATCATTCAGTGTGGGCGATAAAACGTGAAAACTGAACTCCGGTCGTCATCGGTAACGTTATCTGAATGACGGTCAACTCCGGTCGAGCAGCCAGTCCAGTCCGTAAACTAAATTAGTAAAAGCTATCAGGGGGACAAAATGAAATGAATGGGGTTTAATTTTTAGGTCACCTTCGTGCACATATATAGGCTAAACTAGACCAGGAGCATCTCCAGAGGATGGTGAGATGACACTACCATCCAGACACAGGATTTGAAATTCAAGCCAGTCTGAACAGATATCTCAACAGACACAAGACGTTGAATCAATGCTGGTTTAGACGTTGAATCTATGTTGCTGGGGAAGGTGTTTCTGGTGAGAAATGCCGCAGACGGTTGCAGCCTTTGGCCCACGGTATTCCACGGTGGTTGACATTAACCATTTAAGCCCTTGAACACGATGCGTTAAAGCACCATTTTACATCCCTGCAGTAAACAAACTTAATTTCCCAACAACCAAAAGGGTTTTAAAATGCAGGGTTTCCGCCAGGGGGGAGGAGGGGTCGATCCCCCCTCTCAAACATTCCTGGCGTAAACCCTGGAATGAATATATTCCATGAAACTGGTTTATCAGTAGCCTACATGGCAATTTTCCTTAATTTTTGAACCACATCAAATCATCTTCACCCACTACAAGTCGAGAATTGCGACAGCAATTCGCGGCTTGTAGTGGGTGAAGATGACAAGGGTAAATTTAGGCTTGAAAGGGTTAATGGCAGTACACCTGCACCTGACCTGATGACGTCACAGCGGATGAGACCGTATAAGGTAATCCCCGCGGCCATGCCTCACCTAGTTATCCAATAACAGTCTACAATATACATCACATTTTATTACTAATAGCATAATTCTCTGCTAATTGACCCACTGGGCACATGATGTTGTTGCGACGTCGTATCAGTCGCAACAACGTTGTGTGCCCAGTGCATGGGGTCCCAGCTGACGCAGAACGTTGAATCAATGACAAACGACAATATCCCACCATTAAAGGGGTCCGCCCATTCAATCTCCAGGGGGGGGGGGGTGGGGGCGCTGGTGTTTTTTTCTTATAATAAATAATTTCGGGTGGACTTTGCGTGAAATGAATAATATGTAAACATTTGATTAAAAAGAAAATTCAGCCGGGTTGAAATAAATAATTTTTCAGCGACAAAAAAACCCAGCCTACCCCCCCCCCCCCCTTGAGATTAAATGGTGCCCCCTAAGGGATGGCCAATAACACCGACACCGACCCGAACATTAATTTGCATGTTCGTCAACATTTTACATGTTCAAATGAGAGAATAATACACTGAAAATGTTTCGGTCAACTTGCCCCTTTTTCCAAAGGGAATAAAATGTCCAGTGCTGAGTGGTCATCGTATGTCCAACAGTGTGACCTTAAAAGTGGCCAAGCGACCGCAAGACGTCGGCTCAAAGTTGGACCAACGTGGGCGTACGTCGAGCCAACGTCCTATGGCAGCCAGTTCCAGGAAGGTCACTCACTGAGACTTGTTTTGTCTGCCAGCCCAGCCACACGCGTTGCCACGCGACCAGAATTAAATGACGCAGGCAGGGTTGTCGTGACGACGATGACAGTGTTTGTGGTGTTGACGACCGAGGCTTCAGAGGTATGAATCATCAAACCCGGGAGGACAGTCAACCAGTTGAGCTCTCCGCATGCATGCTGAGCCACTCCTGGAAAAGGTCGTGGTCCTCATGACATCGCTAGTCAAAATGTAGTTACAGATAAATATTTGTTCAGCAGAAGGACAACTGCTCGTTTCTTCTTCCAGTTGCTAGGGACCTTCTGCTGACAAAGAAATATCCAAGACCAAAGTTGGGATAATATGTCTTTGTCTAGTGGATGTGTATATCTCGTCACAAGCAATCATATTATTGGCTGGCTCTGTTAGATATTGCCTTATAAATTTGAACTACTAATTTACTATATATTATCGTCTACATTTAGTTTGGATGGCATCATGCACAAGTGGGCCAACCCACATTTGGACGATTTTGAGATGCTGGGTGTTTTTCATAGTCCTCACCACAGGCTTTATCTGACAAAAGATCCAAGTGCCTAGACCACATTTTTCGGTACAAGCCTAAGTTTGTTTGCGTATGCTGCTTTTTGGAAATTTTCTAAGAGCACAAATTGGTCTAACCCTCACTTCTGAGCAAGTCAAATAGAGTGAGGTGGACGTGTCCAAAGGTTTAACCCTTTAACCGCCAAATTATTCAATCCGAATTTTCACCCACTTGAAGTTGTGTCTCGCTGACGCGATCCACAACTTCAGAAGAGTGAAAATTATTCAGATTTGACGAAATGGAGGTCAACCGTTTTCAAATCTTGCTGATTGATGTCACATTTTATCTTTAACAAGTGGTGCTTAAAGCTGCATAACTGTTTTGTTTATTTCGATTAAAATAACCTAAAACGTACAAAACAATCATTGCTATTGTTTTAAAGGCCTTATCAATGCACTAAAACTGGGTAAATGTAGCGGAATTAGCTTACCATGCGGTACACCATCAAGTATTATTAATTAGTGATTCGGTGTGTGTACAATAGCCATGTAATAGCGGTGGGGTTATGGGCCAATATAATGTTCTATTGGCCAGCACGAAACCACCCCCCTTAATAGCAAACACATACGTTGAACCGAATCGGCATAATGTTGGGCCAGTACCGCAGACGATGGGCCGACATTATTCTGCCATTGGATCAATGCCTCTGTTAGCTGAGATACAAAGCACTCATAACCAGCCGCAGATCTAGATGGGGGATACTGGGTCAAATCGGTTACAGTAAAGTCTGATGGTTTTAAATATTATTTTATTTTACCGCATAGCGCGATGTATATCACTGTATGTGATGATTTACGATAAAATATAGTCTGATATTGTCTAGTAGCATTTTGACTATATTTTGAAATGTCCATGAGATACCTAATAAAAAAATGCAAATGTTTTTCAAGAAAATCACGAAAATCCAAAGAGCAAAAACGATGATTTACATCACTGAATTTGATGTCAATTCCGAGTACAATTTCTCACGGTCTGGGGAGAGCGTCTTTAACGGCGGGCCAAAGGCTCTGATGCTGGCCTACACTTAAAAGCACCATACCGAAATAGGGTTCTATTTTTCAAGTGAGTGACATTCTTCATACCGGTACCGATATTAAACATGACATTACATGCAGATATCATCCATATCAGACAAAGTAATAACTTCTAGATATGTCTAACTGATATGAGACAATACACGTTGTACTGTGAAATGTATCTATGATCACTTAAAAAATAACAATAATTTTAAAAGTCTTCCTCTCTTTTTTCTATGATGACCGTTATCTGCCACTTGGTCCTTTTAATGTCCTGATTATATAGCCAGTATGTCTTACTCCGCTGTGATCAGGTTTGTTTGGGTAGGGCAACAATTTAAAAAAAAAAAAACTTAAATCCTTAATAACTCAGTAACCGGAGCAGTAAAATAAAAAAATAAAACACCATTCTCCATGGATTAATCGTTTGAATAAAATAAACAAAACAGTTATGCAGCTTTAATGTGCTAATAAAAAATAAAAACCCGAATATATGCGACACCGGCGGTTAAAGGGTTAAAGAGAAATACGGTTCACCGCTGAAGACGCGAGACAAATTTTACTCGATATCAAGTACATGATCAAACGAGTGAATACAAATTAGGACAATTAAAAGATAAAAAAATTAGTGACCAAATTGTCCTACCCTCAATGTGAAACTCGCAAATTCATCAAGTTATTTCTATCAATGACATATATTTTCATTGTTTTTTTTATCATATTTGCTTAACTCTTCCTTTATCAATTTTGCATTTATGCGAAAACTACCTTCCTTTACCAAATGCATGGTTGAAAATCACCAACCAGAATGGTCAGTGACTTGGACGCAATGTTCTCTGGCATTTTTAGTTTGTGTGATGTGCGCATGCGCATATTTATAGCCTGTATCGTGCCCGGGGGCTACTTCAGGGGTTCTCCCTAAAAAAGAAGTCGTTATTTTGGGTAGTTTTATCAGGGGGGGGAAGTCGGTAAAGGCAGAGCTAATATGTGGAGGTATGGACGGAATTCTTTCAATTTATATATACCCTAAATTGGTTTTGTCAATTTGAAATCATCATAAATGTCCTAGTCAGCTGTTTCTGATTCATTTGAAAACCTATGTTATGGGTCTACGACTATTAGAAATAGTGTTACTTTTACAGTGCGGTGATCGACTTTAGACGTCAGAATCTGACGTCTACAGACGTCAGATTCTGACGTCTAATGTCGATTCCCGGGTTGTGAGGGCTAATGAAGTGGGTGCAATGTGAATAATTATAGTGGAAATCATTATTAAATCATAATTTAAAAACACGATTGAAATTACACAACTGCTACCATGATGCATGTGTTACATTGTAAACATGTAAATATAATCATTTTGAATTTGATATCCGCGTTTAAATGATTGTGCAAAATATGAAGTTGATCCATCAATGACAAGGTGGTCTGCATAACCATGTTCCGTTCTAGTGGTATAATATAGATGTCGCTCGAATACGCAAAACTCGCATGGACGATTCTCACACATTTTTGCATATCCCGGATTTAATTATTTATTTGCAGTATTATATTTAAAATCCACCCCAGCGATCATGGCGCTTACAACAAATACAAACATTAAATAACATCATTAAAACTAAAGTGTTTTGAATTAAGATTGCTATTAGCTAGGTAAAGTAAATTCTAAAAAATGTGTTTTAATTTATTTTTTAAAAATATTCACAGAGTTTGCTGCCTTGATATCGTGTGGATGTTTTTTCCACAGGGCCGGCCCTTGCACACTAAAAGTTGCCTCTATGGCGAGAGGCGCTTGCAACGGTAAGTCACTAGGTTGTCTGAGATGACCAGAACGCTATTTATAACAGCACAACTGACCTAAGTATAGTGGTGCCTAACCACGCAACGCCTAAAAAATATATAAGAGCACTTTAAATGTATGCGCGACTCTACCGGTAGCCGATTCCAGTAATAAGTCGGGCATCACGATTTGGAAGTCGCTGCAAGCGGCCGAGCTGGAAAGCTGTAGCCCCGGTCTAAATGGGGTACGTTGCAGTAGTCGAGGTTAGACTTAACTTATGCTGTAACAACAGATTGTAAAATAACACGAGGTAAAACAAGCGTCTATCCCTGCCTATACAGTTTATGTGAAAATATATTTTCTTGCACAGAGAGTTACCCACATGTGCTTCACAACGGTCCATATAAAATCCCAAGTTACGTACTGTAGAGCTAGGTTGAATCACAGCTTCCCCAACTTATCTGAAATACGTCATGCTTTTTAAAGTGATGTTTTAATTCTAATATTATCAATTCTGTCTTTGTTCGGTTTAGCTCCAATTTAGGGCGGGGGCCCTAGGGTTGCCGGGGTTCGTTTCCCGGTCTCGGCGGTTTGAAAGAAACAAATGTTTCTTCCCCACTCACTCGTAAAGATTCAATATTGTGAGAAGCCTCCGTGACCGAGAGGTAGCGTGCTCGGCCTCAGACCGCCAGGGCTCGAATTTCGAATCCTGTGTCTGAAGGGCAGACTCATCTCACCATCCGCAGGAGGTTCTTCTGGCCCAATTTAGCCTATATGTGCACAAAAATGGCCTAAAGCCCGATTCATTTAATTTAGTTCCAATTTATTGACAAACAACCATCCCACTACAATTTTCACGTATACAGTCCTGTATCTGCTTAACTGCTCTGGCTATGTCAGCAGGGTAACCTGGGTTGAAAAACACATAGGCTATAATTGTAGGTCATCAGTAAATCTGTGATAGCTCCAAAAGCGCGTCAAAATACCAAAATTGACAATCAATAACACAAATATAGAATGTGTCGACGAATTTAATTACTTAGGACTTATGCTAAACAAGCATCTAAATTGGAAACAACATATAACTAAAATAACAAATACAAAACCATAGGCATAATAAACAAATTAAAATATGAACTCCCTGAAAACACATTACTTACCATATATAATTCTCTCATCCTTCCCCACCTAAAGTATTGTATACTTGCTTGGGGATATGACTCGAAATGAATATATAAACTACAAAAGAAAGCTATTCGCATAATTCCAAAAAGTAAGTTTTATTCACATGTGCACTCAAATCCTATTTTCAAAAAACTTCAAATATTGGAAATAGATGACATTCATTATCTGCAACAAATAAAATTTTATTATAAATATTCAAATAATTTTCTTCCAAATTATTTTACTAATTTTAATTTTGCAACGAATGTTACAGTCCACAACTATTCAACACGAGGATGTCACCAAATACGAAAAATCCTGGTCAAACATGATTTTTCACGTAAATGTATTAGATATAGTCTACCGATTTTAATAAACACGACACCAATCATTATTCTAAACAAAATAACCTCACATAGTATCAAAGGTTTTACAACATATATTAAGCGTTCTTGTATTGAGAAATATACTATTTTGTGCCAGTTAACAAATTGCTATACATGTGAACGAGCCCGAACGTGAGTCATTTTTCGAGAAATTACATATTTGTTTTTAACGCACTATTCAATTTCCACCATTATTTTGTTTTGCTGTTTTTTTTCAGTCTATAATGCCATTATAATCAGCTAAATCCTATTTCAGGACAAGCAACATAATTATGAGGGACATACAGTTTTATTTTTTGTATATATTGTTGTTGTCCTTACAGAAATACATAACAACGTTTTTGTCTTTATTTTGTTTATTTCGTATTATATAAAATACTATATCAGCTGTAAATCATTTATCTATTATTGTTTAATACTTTAATCACTCAGGTGGCATCCATGACAGCGACTTTCAAAGTCTTTATGGATGTCTCCTTACCCTGTAGTGTTCATTTTGCATATGAGTCTTTATTGTGTATTTTTGTGCCGAAATAAACAAGTTTTCTTCTTCTTCTTCTTCTTTTTCTTCTTCTTCTTCTTCTTCTTCTTCTTCTTCTTCTTTTTCTTCTTCTTCTTCTTCTTCTTCTTCTTCTTCTCCTTTTTCTTCTTCTTTTTCTTTTTCTTTTTCTTTTTCTTTTTCTTTTTCTTTTTCTTTTTCTTTTTCTTTTTCTTCTTCTTCTTCTTCTTCTTCTTCTTCTTCTTCTTCTTCTTCTTCTTCTTCTTCTTCTTCTTCTTCTTCTTCTTCTTCTTCTTCTTCTTCCATGCTTTTTTTAAATGGCTTCAATTGATGCGGTATAAATACTAAAAAGAAGCGGTCCAAGTACTGATCCTTGTGGTACACTTAATTTAGGTTTTATCCAGTCGGAAAATTTTCATTTAATAATTGAAGCTTTCAACCACATTGGCTAAGAAAGTACAAATACCACGAATATTGTTCTAACACAATCGAGGGGTACTGGGATGATTGATAGTAGTAGTACTTTTCACCCCCGTTCCGGGGAGGGTCATTAGGGATCTGTTCCGTCATTCCGTGCATGCTGTATGGCATGGTACGGAAGCACTAGTCTACAGCAATCATCCAAGAGAAGCTGCAGCCTCCTCGTATCTGGCCATATTTTTCGAGCGGATTGCCAGTGGCGTACCCTGGTTAACCTTCCCATTGTTACTCTGGGGACTCTCCGACCCGAAAGTCCATTTGTGCCGAAAAGTGAAGTTAAGCAATAATTCACAACTACTACTACTCTAACACAATCGAAGCCTTAGGTTACTATGTACTTTGAATGACATTTCGATTCGATTTATCCCTGGGCAAATAAAGTTACAACATACTTCAAAGAACTTTGGATATGATTATCTAATCTGAATACATCTCGAACGTTTTGAGCATGACCAAAACCTTAACAATCCAGACAGCAGTTATAGAATTCACTTTGAATTACCACGAAGGAATATCAATGTACAATTTTGTTATTTTGCAAAGTCGTTTTTAATATCAAACGACCTGATCATAGTTTGATTTTTGCAGGCGTAGAAATAATGAAAAAAATATATAACGAAAAAGGTGTTTGGTGTGCTGGAAAAAGTATTTCAAAAAGCGAAGATATGATATTGTGAAGAAATAATGGTAAAATTAAAATCTATCAAAAAACTCTCATTGTGATGACGGTATTTTGCTAAGAAAACTATTTGAGAAGCGCATTTTGTTAAAAAGTAGTACAGCCTGTAAGTGAAACTGTTTTTGATAGTGGTATTTAATTGTATATGGTCTACATGATATTGCACTTGTACAGATGTTGACGCCGGGTGTGCTCAGTTTCCAAGTAATTGTCTGTTAACTGAGACATTTGAATGTCACAGCTGCAGCCCCGCCTCCAAGTTAACACAAACCATGTATAATGTGTACATCTGTACAATGCTGGACCTACGTCGAAGGCGTTTGGCCGGCGTTGTACAAAAGTTTCGCAATGTGGCCTTATGGTGTATGTTGGTGAGAAGCGCTCGCGAATATGTATACACCCTTTAAGCTGCATTTCCCCCTGTAAACGTGACCACTGGTGACAGTTGCAATGTCAAACATGTTAGATGCCATGTACATGTATGATGGTGCATATAATATGATGCCAGTACCATATGATATCAAGTAGGTAACTACACGTATATGATATACGCGACATATAATACGTGTAGTTACGTACTTGACTATGTTAAGTAGGCTACATATGTGATAATGTAATGTACGTACACAATAACATAATGATAATAATATACGTTATCCCATCGGGATGAATGAATAAACGAGCGAACGAACAAAAAAATAATAAATAATTCACAGGCACCTGCATGAAATGATTGAATGATGAATTTCATCTCCCTTTGAGTAGAACTAGAATTATTTCTTCTTAGAGTCAGATATAATTCATCACTCATCCATTTCAGGTGCTTGTGGAATGAATGAATGAATGAATGAATGAATGGATGAATGAATGAATGAATGAATGAATGAATGAATGAATGAATAAATGAATGAATGAATAAACGAATCAATGACCGAACTAAGGAACGGACAAATGAATGAATGGATAAATGAAAGAATGAATGAATGAAAGAATGAATGAATTAAAAAGTGAATAAATAAATAAATGAATGAATGAATGAATGAATGAATGAATGAATGAATGAATGAATGAATGAATGAATGAATGAATGAATGAATGAATGAATGAATGAATGAATGAATGGTCGAGGTATATTTACTTTTAATATTAATATTTAATATGACGTTATCCAATATTTTCAAAATTAAATGACCCTGACCTCCTTTGTTTTCACCGAGCTGGTTAATACAATGAAGCAAGGGGGAGGGGTCTTATATAACCTTGTTTTCACTGAGTGACGTCACTGCGTCTCACAGAATACTGTCCCCGCATCTCCCCCTTAAGATATATAATTTAAATGTTCACTCACTTGAAGTTGTGTTTCGCTACCGCAACCCACAACTGCAAGTGTGGATTGCGGTATTTATTTTATAATTTCAGAGCAAAACATTTTCAAATCTTGATGTTTAAACACTAATTTCTATGAGGGACTTAATCACTGAGAAGAGATGGATGCTCCCCCAGCAAACACGAGATATAAAAGATAGATGCTCCCCAGCAAAGACGAGACATAATAGATAGATGCTCCCCAGCAGCCACGAGACATAATAAATAGATTCTCCCCCAGCAAAGACGAGACATAATAGATAGATGCTCCCCAGCAGCCACGAGACATAATAAATATATTCTCCCCCAGCAAAGACGAGACATAATAGATGGATGCTCCCCCGGCAAACACGAGACGTAATAGAGAGATGATCCCCTAGCAAACACGAGACATAGTAGATAGATGCTCCCCCAGCAAGCACGAGACATAATAGAGAGATGATCCCCCAGCAAACACGAGACGTAATAGATGGATGCTCCCCAGCAAGCACGAGACGTAATAGAGAGATGATCCCCCAGCAAACACGAGACATAATAGATGGATGCTCCCCAGCAAACACGAGACGTAATAGAGAGATGCTCCCCCAGCAAACACGAGACGTAATAGATAGATGCTCCCCCAGCAAACACGAGACGTAATAGAGAGATGCCCCCCAGCAAACACGAGACATAATAGATAGATGTTCCCCAGCAAACACGAGACATAATAGATAGATGTTCCCTGAGCAAACACGAGACATAATAGTAGATGCTCCCCCAGCAAAGACGAGACATAATAAATAGATGCTCCCCCCAGCAAACACGAGACGTAATAGATAGATGCTCCCCCAGCAAAGACGAGACATAATAGATGGATGCTCCCCCAGCAAAGACGAGACGTAATTGATAGATGCTCCCCCAGCAAAGACGAGACATAATAGATGGATGCTCCCCCAGCAAAGACGAGACGTAATTGATAGATGCTCCCCCAGCAAACACGAGACGTAATAGAGAGATGATCCCCCAGCAAAGACGAGACGTAATAGATGGATGCTCCCCCAGCAAACACGAGACGTAATAGATAGATGCTCCCCCAGCAAAGACGAGACGTAATAAATGGATGCTCCCCAAGCAAAGACTAGACATAATAGATGGATGCTCCCCAGCAAACACGAGACATTATAGATAGATGCTCCCCCAGCAAACACGAGACGTAATAGATAGATGCTCCCCAGCAAACACGAGACATAATAGAGAGATGATCCCCCAGCAAACACGAGACGTAATAGATAGATGCTCCCCAGCAAACACGAGACGTAATAGATAAATGCTCCCCAGCAAACACGAGACATAATAGATGGATGCTCCCCCAGCAAACACGAGACGTAATAGATAGATGCTCCCCCAGCAAAGACGAGACGTAATAGATGGATGCTCCCTCAGCAAACACGAGACGTAATAGATAGATGCTCCCCCAGCAAACACGAGACGTAATAGATGGATGCTCCCTGAGCAAACACGAGACATAATAGATAGATGCTCCCCCAGCAAAGACGAGACATAATAGATAAATGCTCCCCCAGCAAAGACGAGACATAATAGATAAATGCTCCCCCAGCAAAGACGAGACATAATAGATAGATGCTCCCCCAGCAAACACGAGACATAATAGAGAGATGATCCCCAGCAAAGACGAGACATAATAGAGAGATGCTCCCCCAGCAAACACGAGACGTAATAGATAGATGCTCCCCCAGCAAACACGAGACGTAATAGAGAGATGATCCCCCAGCAAACACGAGACGTAGTAGATGGATGCTCCCTGAGCAAACACGAGACATAATAGATAGATGCTCCCCCAGCAAACACAAGACATAATAAATAGATGCTCCCCCAGCAAACACTCGACGTAATAGATAGATGCTCTCCCCAGCAAACACGAGATATAAAAGATAGATGCTCCCCCAGCAAACACGAGACATAATAAATAGATGCTCCCCCAGCAAACACGAGACATAATAGATGGATGCTCCCCAGCAAACACGAGACGTAATAGATAGATGCTCCCCAGCAAACACGAGACATAATAGAGAGATGATCCCCCAGCAAACACGAGACGTAATAGATAGATGCTCCCCAGCAAACACGAGACGTAATAGATAAATGCTCCCCAGCAAACACGAGACGTAATAGATAGATGCTCCCCAGCAAACACGAGACATAATAGATGGATGCTCCCCCAGCAAACACAAGACATAATAGATGGATGCTCCCCAGCAAAAACGAGACATAATAGATAGATGCTCCCCAGCAAACACGAGATATAATAAATAGATGGTCCCCCAGCAAACACGAGATGTTATAAATAGATGCTCCCCCAGCAAACACGAGATATAATAAATAGATGCTCCCCATCAAACACGAGACGTAATGGATAGATGTTCCCCCAGCAAAGACAAGACGTAATAGATGGATGTTCCCCCAGCAAACACGAGATATAATAAAGAGATGATCCCCCAGCAAACACGAGACGTAATAGATAGATGCTCCCCCAGCAAACACGAGACATAATAGATGGATGCTCCTCAGCAAACACGAGACGTAATAGATAGATGCTCCCCAGCAAACACGAGACATAATAAATAGATGCTCCCCCAGCAAACACGAGACGTAATAGATGGATGCTCCCCAGCAAACACGAGACATAATAAATAGATGCTCCCCAGCAAACACAGGACATATTAGATAGATGCTCCCCCAGCAAACACGAGACGTAATAGATAGATGCTCCCCAGCAAACACGAGACATAATAAATAGATGCTCCCCCAGCAAACACGAGACGTAATAGATGGATGCTCCCCCAGCAAAGACGAGACGTAATAGATGGATGCTCCCCTAGCAAACACGAGACGTAATAGATAGATGCTCCCCAGCAAAGACGAGACGTAATAGATGGATGCTCCCCCAGCAAACACGAGACGTAATAGAGAGATGATCCCCCAGCAAAGACGAGACGTAATAGATGGATGCTCCCCCAGCAAACACGAGACGTAATAGATAGATGCTCCCCCAGCAAAGACGAGACGTAATAGATGGATGCTCCCTCAGCAAACACGAGACGTAATAGATAGATGCTCCCCCAGCAAACACGAGACGTAATAGATGGATGCTCCCTGAGCAAACACGAGACATAATAGATAGATGCTCCCCCAGCAAAGACGAGACATAATAGATAAATGCTCCCCCAGCAAAGACGAGACATAATAGATAAATGCTCCCCCAGCAAAGACGAGACATAATAGATAGATGCTCCCCCAGCAAACACGAGACATAATAGAGAGATGATCCCCCAGCAAACACGAGACGTAATAGATAGATGCTCCCCCAGCAAACACGAGACGTAAAAGAGAGATGATTACCCAGCAAACACGAGACGTAGTAGATGGATGCTCCCCCAGCAAACACAAGACATAATAAATAGATGCTCCCCCAGCAAACACTCGACGTAATAGATAGATGCTCTCCCCAGCAAACACGAGATATAAAAGATAGATGCTCCCCCAGCAAACACGAGACATAATAAATAGATGCTCCCCCAGCAAACACGAGACGTAATAGATAAATGCTCCCCAGCAAACACGAGACATAATAGAGAGATAATCCCCCAGAAAACACGAGACGTAATAGATAGATGCTCCCCAGCAAACACGAGACGTAATAGATAAATGCTTCCCAGCAAACACGAGACGTAATAGATAGATGCTCCCAAGCAAACACGAGACATAATAGATGGATGCTCCCCCCAGCAAACACAAGACATAATAGATGGATGCTCCCAGCAAAAACGAGACATAATAGATAGATGCTCCCCAGCAAACACGAGATATAATAAATAGATGGTCCCCCAGCAAACACGAGATGTTATGGATAGATGCTCCCCCAGCAAACAGGAGATATAATAAATAGATGCTCCCCATCAAACACGAGACGTAATGGATAGATGCTCCCCCAGCAAAGACAAGACGTAATAGATGGATGTTCCCCCAGCAAACACGAGATATAATAAAGAGATGGTCCCCCAGCAAACACGAGACGTAATAGATAGATGCTCCCCCAGCAAACACGAGACATAATAGATGGATGCTCCCCAGCAAACACGAGACGTAATAGATAGATGCTCCCCAGCAAACACGAGACATAATAAATAGATGCTCCCCCAGCAAACACGAGACGTAATAGATGGATGCTCCCCAGCAAACACGAGACATAATAAATAGATGCTCCCCAGCAAACACAGGACATAATAGATAGATGCTCCCCCAGCAAACACGAGACGTAATAGATAGATGCTCCCCAGCAAACACGAGACATAATAAATAGATGCTCCCCCAGCAAACACGAGACGTAATAGATGGATGCTCCCCAGCAAACACGAGACGTAATAGATATATGCTCCCCCAGCAAACACAAGACATAATAGATAGATGCTCCCCCAGCAAATACCAGACATAATAAATAGATGCTCCCTCCAGCAAACACGAGACATAATAGATAGATGCTCCCCCAGCAAACACGAGACATAATAGATAGATGCTCCCCCAGCAAACACGATATATATTAGATAGATGCTCCCCCCAGCAAACACGAGACGTAATAGATCTATGTTCCCCAGCAAACAGGACACATCTACCCAAATGTTTGACCAATGTTGGGCCAACGTCAAGCATTGGGTAGATGTGTCGTGTTTGCTGGGGAGAAATAATAGATCTATGCTCCCCCAGCAAACGCTAGACGTTCACCCAGTGTTAGTTTGCTGTTGCTACAGGTCCAGCATCGTAGAGGGTGACCGACATCAAACCAACATTGTGTCAATGTCTCCATGCTGCATGAGTGCATCTACAAGATTTGCAGTTTTCACCTGTTTTACCAGTATCCCTGCGTGGATTTGAATTCCATGACTGTTTAAGTTGGAACAAAGTTGCGTGTCATTTTAGAAAGGCAGCGGCTAATCGTACGCGATTCTTTACAATGTAACTCTATGGGCAGCCTCCTTTACGAAATGACGGGCTCCAATTGACTCCCATTATAACTTTGCCGTATGATTAGCCACTCCGTTTTAGAAATGTACGACACCTTCCCGCAATAATGATCAGTTTTTCATTCGAAGCCCTGACTGAGTAATACTAATTAAAATATACAAAAGACGACCTTTGACAGAGACAAGCAGTCCGAAAATAAACACGTAATGTGTGATATACGAGAAAGCAGACACGACGATGAACTTCTACATTCATCACCTGAGTCATCTCTTAAAAGTGATTCGGATGACTGTGTTCATTAGCGGCCGCCAATTTTGAGCTACATGTATTCTGCCGTGCAAAGCCAAAAGGCAGTATCTGCTTTCTGTAAGGTACACGATACATTAAACTAATGTTGATTTAATGTTCGGTCAGCATCGTAGACGACGGACCAACATTAAACCAACGTTGGGTCAATTTCTCGTTTCTGCTTGGATATATATCTCTCACATGTCCATGTTTCAATTTGCTAAAGTGAAGTAATTATTGAACATGACCTAAAATTATGGTCGTGAACAAGGTATTGGTACAATAATGGCAAGGAAATTCATCCATACGAACGCACTTTCAGGTATTATGAAACGAATACTACTGCAAATTATTAAATGCTGTCTAAATTCTTTTTTTGGTATACATTTATAATTTGGTCAAAGTAGCGTGTCACAAAACATGACAAATGTTTATCAAATGCTACTATGAAAATTAGGAATTTGAAGAAACAAATCGTGGTTCGATCATTCGGCAAAAATTCAGCTCGGCCTTGCTCGTCTGTCAACTCAGCAATATGTGAGAGCTGCTCAACACTACGTAACCAAAATAATATCACATTGCTACATCGTGATATGTGTAGATGGAGATAATGGAGTCGACAAAGATTATAGTTGTCATGCAATATCATGCTCCAACATGACCATCTATGGACATTACTCTTTAGTATTATACTGCTGTAATCAGGGGATAGAAGAGCCATCAGACACTGGTGCTGTGTGATGTACATACGTAATGGCAATAATATGATAAGTACATGCATGTATATAACCAGGACTACAAAGAACCCTAACGCATCACGTCAATTTAGAAAGTGTATGGTAATTTACAAGACGAGACACTGTATGAGAAAAATCAGGTTATCCCGAATAGGGAGATAAAAAACATTTAACGGGTTATTTTTCTATTGAGATGTTGCAAGGTATGTTGCAAGATGGCCTCCAAACTCGGTCTAGTTTGTCTTGAAACTGAAATGTCTATAATTACTGAGATTGTATTGCCATATCAAGATGATTTAATGTCATATCCTAAATTATTATGTCGTCACGTTATTGTTACATTGTAGTAGGTACCTCATTAATATCGTCTGTAATGGCGTACATGTATGATGCATTTTAATATGATAATTTTATATCATGGTCTTCTGATGTAATTCTGATAACACAAGATCACGTCTCAGCATTATATTTTGACATACCGACATTACAATGTCATATACCGATATCATAAAGTAATATCTATACATGTGGTGACATGTCCTGACAATACCAATTTTAGAGTGGTATATATTAACAATATCATGCCACATCATGTTTTTAAAGATCTTTCATGCCACATTTTACTTTCCCAACAAACACGAGACGTTGAACCAATGTTGGTTTAATGCTGGTCAACCGTCTGCGACGCTGGCCCAACATTAAACCAGCATTGGTTCAACGTCTCGTCTTTGCTGGGTTAGAAATTCCACGTCTTTCTATTCCAAATCTTGGCATATAATATCATGAATATAATCAAGAATATATTAATATATTCTTGATAAAATGGATACACCTCGATAACATAATGTCACAAATTGTTATTGAAAATGCATGGACATGTTAGACTACCTATAGCCATATAACCTAACGTCCTAAAATGAAATTTGCAAAATTTTATATGTCCATATTCCATCATTAGCATGATTAAAATGGCATAATTTCATATTCATATTCCACGTGTTGTTGCAGCCACTGACCAACTACGGACAACACAAAATTACACATTTTCAGATATAATATAGCCGAAATGCCGTAAAACTGATGCAATTAGGTCTGTGTAGGTAATATCCATAGACAATATGAAGCAGCTGATTCAACTGGTTCGTGAAGAACCGTGTTTGTGCGATGTCACTTTGGATGGTCACAGTGACCAACAATAGGCCCCTACGTGGAATGAATTTCTAACAAGTCATCTTTACTCATTTAAAGATGACATCTTGAAGCGATCCATATTTATTTATGCACAGAGGATTCCCGCTGAGTTTTGGGAAAAACCCACAGTACACATAATGACGTAGGAAGGAATCCCAGTTCTGGATACAAGTTTGTCGGACCCGGCCACCCAAGTTGTCGGTCACATGACACACATGTATGGAATGCCAATTGCATACGATTGCCGGATACGATTGCCGGATCCGTTTAATTGCCGGACACATGAAATGGCGGCATTAGTCTAACAGATTTGTTACTATCCCTCTTGTCAGTTTGTTCTTGCTTGAATAATTTATTTTACCCTTTAACCGCCGGTGCCGCATATCTTCGGGTTTTCATTTTTTATTAGCACATTATGTACCACCTTTTAAAATGTGACATCATTCAGCAATATTTGAAAACAGTTGTCGCATATATTCGGGTTTTCATGTTTGATATGCACTTTAAGTACCACCTTTTAAACATGTTAAAGATAAAATGTGACATTAATCAGCAATATTTGAAAACAGTTGACCTCCATTTTGTCAAATCTGAATAATTTTCACTCACTTGAAGTTGTGGATCGCGTCAGCGAGACACAACTTTAAGTGGGTGAAAATTCAGATTGAATAATTTGGCGGTTAAATGGTTAATGTTGGCTCACTCACTAGCCTAGTAGATGGTGGGTCAAAATCTGACTCGCATGTCACTTACAGGTACCAACAGATAGTTGGGTGAAAGTGCTGTATTGTGACGTCACAATAATTTTTATTATTTATATAAAGCTGTGAGAAGTAAATATTGTACTTCGTCTTGTGACGTCACATAATGAAACAGTCTCATGGTGCCCACGGATACCATAGCATTGATGATAATGGGGAACAGTGTCTATGAAACCATTTTGATCCTCTATTATTTTATTGCTCCCAGTAAAGTCTGTACATACTAATGACGGACTAAGACTTAGCCGATACATGGTCTTTTTTGCTTAACCCTTCGGACCCTGGCCTCCTGGGAATAGCTGCATCTCCACCCTGACCTCCTGGAGCATTAGGTCATATCGGCGATATAGTATTATTGACCATTTTCGAAGGGTATACACAATTATCCTGCTGACCAAATTCACTCCATAAATATTAACATAATGACGTGGCATGCTGGGACCGTAAATTATGATGGCATCATTTTATTTTTAACCTGTGTTTTATTGTGTTTTTCAACCTGGCTCATTACACAATAGTTGTGATTATGTAAGACCTTAAAATGGTTGATTTTATACCGATTATCGATATCTCGGTACTACGTTATATTATAATATTATGACGTTACAAAAATACCGATATATTGGTACATAGGGTCTAATGCTTTAACTAACAGTACTGCACAGTAAACATTGGTAAACACAAAACATTTGTAACTGTTATAACATTTATCCAACGTCGTCTCGTGTTTGCCGTGATGGTAGGTTATCCGTAGTTTGCCTATAAACATGATTTATATTTTTATACATTTAACCCTTTCACGCCCGTACGGCCCCTGAGGGCCGGTGAAATATGACGTCATTTTTCACATGCCCGTAGTTTGCATTCACATGGCCTTTAGGTTGCCACAATACATTTAAAATTGTATAATTTCGGCCAGAATATATTGTGCAAGGTTTAATTAGTTTGGTAATAATTTAAAAAAAATATATTTACCCTCTATCCCATTCATATCTCAACTTTAATTGTACTAACCCTTTGACTCTCGAGTTCATACCATGACCCAGGGATAATGATTGTCATTTAAGGGAAAAGCTCGTGTTTTTGGTATAATGGCTGTAACTGTGGATCTACAAGGTGAATGAACCATGTGGGATGTGGGATTCGGCAGGGGCGGGCCTTTGTGAGCATGCAATATTTGGGTCAGTCAAAGGTCACCTCAAGGTTAAAGTTTCATAAATTCAAATAAAAAAAATTATACAAGCCAAGCCATATTGTCCACTTCTGGATCTAGGCTCGATGTATAGAAACATATGTGTGGCAGTTCCCCAGAATCATGTGAAGTGAAATGATCTTGAACAGGCCCTGAGTACCTGAAGAGTCTAACCCCATCCCATACTAATAGTGATAACCATTTTGATATCCTTAAAATGTCTTGCAAGCCTAGCGGTAGCTACTGAAATTACTCTTTTTTTTACATTCTATTTCGAAATAATGAAATATTTCGCATGGAAAGGGTCAATGGTTGTTGACGTATATACCCATAGCAATAACAGCTACGGATCTTATATTGAGGATTTGTTGTGTAACATGTTCCACGGACATCTTACAGTTTTATTAATATATAAATATATAATTATTCTATATTAATTTGATCTCGTGCGTCTTGAAAATACACAATATATAAAATTGGGTACTGTTTCCATGGAAACCGTTTCTAGGGAGTAAGGATAAGTCTTCGAGGGGTATGATAAGAAGCTTGTGTTGATGAATTGGAATAACCGTTTAAAATATATCATAATATTTGTATTGGCTTATTATTTTTATTTAAATTTATTTAAAAAAAACTCGCGCTTGAAAGGATTAACATATATGATGCAATCATCAGCAAATCTCAGGCGCACCAGCAACTATAATACGGCATTACAATATTTTTAAAATCAATATACAATAACGTTAGTACGGTATTTTTTTTTCAATTATATCACCAAAATATGTCATTATGCAGAGTTTCATCGTCACCAAATTAAAAGTGTTTACTTTGTCATGTGCAATGTGAAGATTGCCCTTTCATTTTCAGATCTATTGACAATAACAAGAATTGATTACGTCTGCAGTCTTCGCATGAACCGCTCACACACACACAGAGTCCTGTGGGCTTTTTCTTGAGTGGTAACGATGGAAACGTTCTGCCTGCTGGCACGCAGAATGATATCGACTACAATAATCAATGGCAGACCCGAAAGGACCTAATCGTAATCACATCCGGCCAGTGTGGTTGTGTAATCTATATAAAAAAACTGTTTTAATCCCAAGTAGGCCTCTATATACCTGCGAGTCGATAGGGACGAACCTGAACCGGTCGTTGGCGGTAGAATAGCTGAGCGTAAATGCCAAGCCGCAGAAGATGCCCTTTTCATTCAAGTGTTTATATGACCCGGGTCGGCCAGTGACGTCAATGCGATGAGAAAGTCCTGACTGGCTTTGTGTGGAGGGGATCGACAACAACACAAGGGGATACTGGCACGTCGCCATGCCAGTTATCGGTATGCTGGCCCGTGACTATACAGCGCACGGTGGGGGTTCGCCCCCAACGTGCGCTGTATAGTCACGGGGCTGTGTGTACTGTCAGAAAATCCGATACGGCCCGCTTGGTAATGGCGATGGGGGACGTGCATCCGGGCGGCCTCCCCCGCCACATGGTATCGCCCGTCAGCTGATTGGCGATGGCGGGCATTCACATAGTTAAGGGTGGGGGGTGTGTAGGGTTTTCGTCCAAGCAAGGACGACCTTCTGCTCTTACCAGCGGCTTGCTGTGGATCGAACGCACCAGGGATTGAAAACTGTGTACCCCACCCTGCCACTCGATACACGTAGGCTACCCGTCCCGCGAATATTAAAGTGAATGCCAGCCCTCCAGCTAGCCATTCCGAGCTGGTGTGTAGTGTGGAGTTGTGGTGCTGTTAGCCTACAACTGACGTCTTGGCACCTCCCCCCCTCCTCTATACCCTCAGGAGCTCTAGGTCTATATTGCTGGCATCAAGCTTTGGCGGGAGTCAGTAACCTGCCACCACAAGCTGTCGACCACCAGACAAGAACACCAGGAACAGCTACAATTTAATTTTCATAGCTTGCTTGTGTAAGCCCCCCGTAAGAGATAACATTTTTGGTAACCTAAATCTACCAGCTTACAATACAAATGAGAAATTGTCCCAATCATCTACATCAATACAAAGGTTATATTCACAAAGTAAACGAGCTTGTTTGATCTTGAGGTTTAGATACAAAGCAGTCACCTTTGAACCAAGATACCAGCACAGTCGCTTTATTAAGCCTATAATATTAGGCCTAGTAGGTCAGCACGACCACGTCACACCCTGACACAGACCAACATGGAATCGAACGCAAGCGAGAAAATGGACACAACCAGTGCATCCAGAACTAGCAGTGTACACTCTTCCAATAACGCGGCAGAGGGTGGTGCACCCACGTCGCCATCGCATTGCGTTGCACCCGTCTCGCACAGGACCACTACAAATATGTGGAGCATACACGTCTGTCCCACGACCGGGGGTCAATTCACACTGCAAGTGTCCAAAAATGAAACTGTGGAAGGACTTAAAAAGGTGATCAGCAGAAGACTTAAGATCCCCCGCGAACGGATAAGTTTGCTGAATCGTGAAAGGTAGGAATTTGCGCATCAAACTTTACACTTATTGGGCTCGCATACCTCAGTCTAGCCACAAGCGCCGTATGTACTTACTTGCCCAGCAAACGCGAGGCGTTGATCCAATGTTGTTTTAATGTTGGCCCGCCGTCTTCGACGTCGGCCCAACATTAAAACAACATTGGCTCAGCGCCTCGTGTTTGCTGGGTAGTTGGCCTATAACATACGTATAAATGCTATATAGCATGTAGGCCTATAGAGGCGCGCCTCCCTATACCACTGGTATACCATTGACTATCACGAAGGTGCTCCATTAGTGCCCACCAGTGTAGTGTATGATACAATAATTTTATCATAATTATATCCTCTACTGATCGGTAATAACTCAACTTGTTAGTTAAACATCAATGTATTTGGCCTATGGCCTATAGCCATATTCACGATCATGGCCAGGGAGTCCGTGAAAGTGCGTCATTCCCCAAGATGTCCGCAGACCCTCAAACATTAGACATTGGCCCAACTTTGCCAACTGTAAACCAACGTCCCATGTTTGCTGGGGAGTAACAGACCCTATTCCAGCAAACACAAAGCATTTGTGTGGGTGGCATTTGTGCAGTGTTTGGCAGAAGTTAGGCCGACGTTGTACAGATGTTGTTTGGTTTTGTGTTTGCTGAGACGTTATATCACGACACCAATTTACTTCACGAGTAGTAGTGACTGTGGGGCATTATTTCCTTATTTTTTTTACTTATTTTATCATTAAATCAGCACGTTTTCAGCCCTGTTTGGTATTTTATAAACTAGTGTCAATAATTCTGAAATTTTAATAAATACAATTCTGAACGGGTCCATAATATTTAGAGGTGGTTTAAAACGTTCATACTAGAGGCCTTCGTCTTATTTGCATTCCTCTGATAATAGTTTTTATTATAGTCAGATTCACATTAAATTCATCAACCAGGATTATTGAATTTCGCGGATTTCTCAGTCAATTCTCAACCAATTTTCATGAAATTTCACACACACTATTTTCCATTAATGTCGTAACTACCCTGAAAATTTCGCGAAATTTTGATAAGTATTGTAGAAGTTAGACCATTTGACATGTAATAAAATTCTGAGACGAAGCTAATGGCTTTATAGAGGGCAACATTTTTATTTATTTACTACATGTCAAATAGTCTAACTTTTAAAATACTTATCAAAACTCCGCGAAACTTTCAGGGTAGTCACGACATGAATGGAAAATAGTGTGTGTAAAATTTCATGAAAATTGATTAAGAATTGACGGAGTAATCGGCGAAATTCATCCACCACGGTGAATGTGAATCGTGGTATAGTTGCTTCTAATGCAGGGATCTTTGCAATGGAATTCGCGCGTTAGCCTATTCCCGCGTCTTTGACCGATTCATTTCATTAATTGCCTTAGGGTTTCGGCCCTTTTCCCGCGTCTCCGCATTTCAGCGTGTTCGGTGTTTGGGAGGGGGGGGGGGGTATCCTCAGCACTGAGATGCCCGGTAGATGAACCCGTCAAATGCCAGCCCCGGGAAACCATCTCAGCTTCTGTCTCAGATTTTCACACGTCCTTGAACTTGGCCGCTTGGTATAGCTTGGCGGTCCACCTGACCAAGGACTGAGATTAATGATAGGTCGGCTTATATTTCTCATGAACCTTTCTGAATTTATTGTAATCACATTGCAACATGAAATTTTCTTTGAAATCTCACCATCCCAGTTGGCTTGTTTTTAACCCTTTCAAGCCTGAATATAACATTGTCATCTTCATCCACTACAAGCCGCGAATTGCTGTCGCAATTCTCGACTTGTAGTGGATGAAGATGATTTGATGTGGTTTAAAAATTACAAAAAAATGCTATGTATTGGTGAACCAGTTTCATGGAAATTTTTGTTCTAAAACCTTTAGTTAAGAGGAAAATTAAGTCTGTTTTCAGGGATGTAAAATGATGCTTCAATGCATCGTGAGGGCTTAAAGGGTTTTAAGTGATTCCTGCCAAGTTAATTTATATACAAATTTTCAATCACTTGACTCAAGTGGTTGAAAATTACTTGTAAGTTTAATTTGAAATCAAACATTTACAAACCCTGATCAGGTTGGATCAGGTTGGATGTTTAAAAATGACAAACCGCAAAAGAGCTCCGGGTCCCACTAATAAAACGACTATTAAAATCTGTCACTTATGCGCTGCATGTTTTTCGCTAATTGCTCAAGCAATTATTGTGACATGTCCGATTGTCATGAAATTTTGCAAGCATTATTTTCTAGTCTTACGGCAACTACCCTGAAAATTTCAGGGAATGAAATTATGTAGTTCCATAGTTAGACCATTACCATGTAGTAAATTTCAAATTATGACGCTCCTCTATAACCCATTGATATCATTCAGCCTCACTCTCGAAATTCCATTACATGTCAAATGGGCTAACTTTTGAAATATTCACCCAAATTTTACGAAATTCCCAGGGCAGGCGCCGGAATACTTGCAAAGAGTGCTTGCAAACTTTAATGGACATTAATTGAGAATTGACTGAGAAACTGGCGAAAAACCTCCAATGCTGGTGGAAGTTGACTGCAACTTATCATGCTTATACATGTATTGCCGTGATCAGCAGCCAAAGGGTTATACTTCTGACGCCTGGTAGGCCCTATCATGACAGTATAGAATGTTATCCCTGTATATTGTAATACATATAATCGGTTAGCTTCTGGTAATTGATCACTCTGTTCAATCAGTGCTGTTTTTTTTTTTCAGATGTTTGCGTGAAGGTACATTAGAAGGCAATGGTGTGGGGGACAACACTCGGCTGACACTGTTGCCAAACGTGGAGAGTGGACTTGTGGTAAGTACTAATCCTACTCTAGTCTTGCTATCACAATTTACACTCTCTATGAATTAATTATTACCAGTGATATAGGCAACTGGTTATCAGTAGCTGGATAAGTACATTTTTCATTTATTTGAAAAGTTTAGGAATAAACAATAGCTCGTATTTGCCGATAACGTGGAGATGATATGATACTTTCATCCTCAGACAGGGTTTCTGACAGGAATGTTTAAATGGGGGGGGGGGGGCAAAAGCGACGACTCCTCCCCCCCTCCCAGATTTCTTGATTTTGAAAATTACACATCGATGTTACACTGTATTTTACAGCTGGCACGTTGGTTATCGTGCCAAATCTGTGATCTGTATTTGCTAGGTGTATATATCTATATCGCATTAGGCATATGATCACGATTATTGGAAAAAACATGCTGACCTTTCTTTAAGGCCATCTGATCGATTTAGTTTAGCCTCAACCTTAGCACAAAGTTTCGAGCCCACTACAAGATGGCCTTTAGATTGACCTTTGCTGAATGTCAACCTGATGCAGGAGCATCTGCTCATATGTTTACTCAATATTTGCTTCGTGTTTCTACTTGCCGTTTCAGCACAAAATATCATCAAATATTTATTATCATATCTACGTGTTATAACAAAGGCCATAATAATGCCTTCAGACAAACATGCATGTCGCTTTTGAGGCACCACATGCCAAATTCTGAAAAAATGCATTAAAATACAATAGTAGGTGAGCTTTCATTTTTCGTTTCACACATTTTTTATCAAATAAATATAATATTTTTTTCACATCGGAATGGGAATTGGCACCAATGAATACTCATGATTAAGATATAACATTAAACAGGTTCCTCACTATCAGTAAATTGTTATTTAAAATAGATTCATATATAAATTTACCAGTATATTTAGGTAACACAGCTCCAAAGGTTATGAGTTTATACTAAATAATGTCATCATGCCCAGTAACTCTGTACAAAACAAATGAATTTGGCTGATAGTAATGTTAGTTCCAGCTATATTTACCAGCGTTTACAAGTTTGACATAAAGAGTTTCAGCCAGGGTGACCAGAACTGCATATCATGGTTGAGTCATCTTAATCATTAATTATTGATCATTGCGTTCTAATTATCGTGTCTACTCACAACGGCAACAAAACAGTGACTGGTTATCTGACGTCAATGGAACTGTCCGCGCGTGATGGTGTTCAGTGTAGTACATTGTTCGTGACATTAAAATTTATACGTTTTCTTGCCACTAATTATTTGCAATAATACCATATGTCACGAGTCGTCAAATTAGACCATTACATGTACATGCACATCGATTTTAAATTGTATCTCCTATCTTGTTTGACTGGCAAACACGACCTGAACCCAATGCTGGTTTAATGCTGGTCCACCGTCTGCGACGCTGGCTCAACATTAAACCAACATTGAGTCAAGGTCTGGTGTTTGCTAGATAGGCCACAAGACTAACTGCGAGTCTAATGGCATCAACATTTTCCACAGATTTTCACTATTATAATTACTATGGACATTAGGTCATCATACTATTCTGTGAAACTTAACAGCCTTGACCTCAGGACTTTGTTTTCATCGAGCTAGCTAATACAATAAAGTATGCATGGGAGAGGGGTCTTTATATAACTTTATTTTCACCGAGTTGCCATTCAAAACGGTATCCTGTGACGTCACTGCGTTTCACGGAATCGGCTATGCAGACAACGATTATTATGTTTTGTATATTCTGATATTGTTGACATAAGTCTTTATGATGAAAATATTAATGTCTGTACATTTGTAATGTTCATTGGTCTATTTTGGCAAATGAAATGTAATAATTCTGTTTGATTTGTTTTCAGTCACAGAGAACAGACAGTACAGTGATGCAGGCACTGGAGAACCTAACAGAAGGGCAGGTGAGTCGGCAGATATTTCCAAGAAATGCAATGTCGGTCCGAGACGTTCGACCAACGTTTTAAAGCCGTGGGCTCGTGTTTACTGAATTGAATAGTTTGAAGTAGCTCATTAAAAACTATAGCCCAGTAAACAAATGGTAAACACAAAACATTTTGTATAACATTAATACATTGTTGGGCCAACGTCGAAGGTCTAGCGTCGTAGACGGTGGACCAACGGTTAACCAGCATTGATTCGATGTCTTGTGTCTGCTGGGATGTGTGCCTGTCCATCTCCTGCCTGGATCTGTTCATACTGTCTACAGTATTAATTCCACTGCAGAAATATTTAATGAATAGATTAGAAATCATTCATTATAATTATCTGCATGACGTCATGTATTTCTAGATATTTACAAACAACATGTTATGTACGTCAGTCGGGACATGCCTAATATGACGGATGTTGAATTGAATATTCTAGCCCACAGGGGGTTACACAATGGCCACAGTTGAATTGAATACAAATGAAGCAGAGGTACTAAGCAATGCGTTAAGTAGCTACGTAATATCAGAGGATCTTGGCTAAGTATAATGGCTGTTCCCAAGCTGTGAATGTGTTATGACACCAGAGATTTGCTTGATTGCAATGCGTCGTCACCAGTTGTTCCCTACACACTCTACATGCTATAGTCATAGTAGCCTAATCAGAATAATCAGAGCAACAAAAGCTATTGGTCCAATAACCTTGGCCCAATGAGGTCCCCATGGCCCTCCCTGTTTTATACTGTGATTTTCTACCCGTTTCCTGATGATTCACACACTGTATGTAGAGAGTGGCCTACTTAGATTCATGTAATTAGTAATTTTAAAAGATTTTCTCATTATGGGGATTTAACCAGTGTAGAAATGGTCGTTGTTCATAAAAGATTGAATATGATGCATAGGTTCATTAAAAGATGACAATTTTCTTTTAATTGACAGCCCTCTGCTCATTTACCATGACCAAACCTAGCCGGGGAATGGGTGTTTCAGCAGGTCACCACTTTGCTGCACAGTCTGAACACCCCCGTAATAAGTGTGCATTGCAACAATGGGCTCGTCCGTCTCACTGTACACCATGGGGTGCTATAGCTGTCAGTGGCTGGTTATATAATGTTAGTGATTAGAGACTGTCGGCCTTTTATTATATTCGAACCCAATCCCCCCTGGACTGCTCCTATATTGACAGCAAATAAACGGGGTGCCAGCTCTCTGGTTGTGTTTCGGCAGCCATTCGTATTAAAGTTGGCCGCCTAGTTTCTTTATTAAAGCCTCTGTTTGTGGTTTTTGTCTGGCGTTGGTGTCCGCCGACGTGTGATTTTCTGTATGCACCCTACGCCACGTACTGTCCCAGGTACTACAGCCAATATTTTTCAAAGATTATTGAAAGGCTCGTCTGTGCAATTATAATAACCTCCTGACCCATTAAACACGAAACATTTATATAAAAATATTACAATGTCGGCCCAACGTCGAAGGCGTTGGGCCGACGTTGTATAAATGTTATACAAATGTTTGTGTTTGCTGGGCAACTCCATATCTGACAGTTACGTATACCCAGCAGTCACGAGCCGTTGAACCAATGTTTTTTTAATGTTGGCCCAGCGTCGCAGACGGTGGGCCAACATTAAACCGACATTGGTTACACGGCCCGTGACAATTGGTACCTGTAATATTCTAAAACCCACACTTTTCAAAAACGAAACCTATCTGTCCCCACGCAGGATGAGTTTTTTCCCCGTAAAATGTTAATTATTTCTTGGAACATGTGAAGGTTAGCATGGTTATAATATTGATATTTATTTCAGATTTTTTTTTTTCTGGACAATGAATGACTGATAAATTATGTCTCTAGATAGGCCCTAATAAGTTTCATATTTTTTTTTACAAATTATGCAAGTTTGACGAGGTGGATTGAAATTGAGTTCTTTACTTTATCCGCTTCTGTGCGAGTGATTCTCACAATAACACGTCTTTAGTTTTTAAAGAAAAGTTTATTTACCGTTTATATTATTTATATACCTCTGGGTTAATCCCTGTTTAAAGAATTATATCAGGCTTTGTGGGATGTTATTACACATGATATGTGAAATTATGCCCAAGCCGTGACTGACTGGTGGGCCCACGGCGAAACACCCGCCTCGAAGACGACGTGCTTTGAGATTCCACGTGCTCTATATTTTACCTTGAGCAGGTATAATTAGGAATATAGGGTTCTAGATTTGCCACGTGAGCGATATTTCCATGCGCAGTATTTACAATGTAGCTTGGGGAGGTGCAGGCTGGTGCGCTCAGACTGGAATGTGCGAATCGTGATCTGTATATTGTATATCCTACCAGTAATAGTCGGTCTACAGCCCAGCGAACACGAGGCGTACACGCAAAGTTGTTTTAATGTTGGCCCGCCGTCTTCGACGGCAGCCCAACATTAAAACAACTTTGTGTGAACGCCTCGTTTCCGCTGGGAGGACTGGTACAAATCATACATACAACGCCGGGCAAGTGTCTGTGCAATGTTTTTATCTGTCAAAACACCCAGTTGTGTCAAGTTCGTGCCGCAAACCGAAAACTAAATAAAGTTCTACTAGTGCATGACGTAGACTTATGTGATACACGAATTATGTGACAGACCGGGATACTTCTTTTGGCCATTGCAGTTTGGATGCTGCGTGGCATTCAGCCAGCATTGGCCCGACTTATCCCCTAAACTAAAAAATCACAGCCCACCTGACCTTGCTATTATCACCAAATCGTGACTGTTATATGGCTCGTCTGACAGTCAAAAATTTCCCTACGCGTTTACCAAAACTTGAATCTGATAAAGAGACATACGCCCATACGTAGGAGAGAAATTTGATCGTCCTTGAAATTATAAGAGATCGACGATCAACTCAGTTCATTTCAGTTTTGAGATTTTTTCTCTGTTGTCGATTTTTAGTGAATATGATCTCAGCAAACACAATTTATTGACCCAATATTGATTCGGAACTGAAGGTTTTGGTGCTCCACGGCTACATTGAATCAATATCTCGTGTTTTCTGCAATATGAGCTGGCAACAGTGTAGTGAGCTGGCTGCCCTATGAGCTGGCAACATTATGAGCTGGCGTGTAGGGAAGTCCACCAGTTTGTGAAAGGAGGATGTGGGAGAGCTATTGTGCTCTACAAAGCCCAAAAGGCAGTATCTGCTTACTTTACACTGCAGACTTACAGTGGAGGGGGTGCGGCACCCATATCGCGTCTTCGCAGGGTGTGTCACTGAGCTATCTGCGCCTATTGGCATTTCAGACGGCACACCAAATCGATAGGAAGACAGCCCCTGACATTTCGGTCAGAACGTCAGGAGTCTAGGAGCACGCGATCCTACCCAGCCAATAAGAGTCGTTGAGCCAATGTTGTTTTAATGTTGGTCCGCCGTCTTCGACGTCGGCCCATCATTAAAACTACATTGGATCAACGCCTCGTGTTTGCTGGGTAGTGCCCCCACCCTGAGGCTGTGTTATTTCAAATCATTTGAGATGCTGGCCCAGCATTGAGGCAACAGCCAGCAATCAGAGTATGCTGGAAGGAGATCGTTAACGATCCAACTTATCCCCATAATCTGCTAAAATTTCGGATTGAAAAGTGAAATTGCCACCTTTTCAAGTTTCGTATTTTAAAGAAACCGAACTTTTATCTGTTTGTTACTCATTCATGTTAATCTGAAAAGTTAACCATTTTGTAATGCAAGTTGTTTGATCTCCGTAGTTATCCATATATATCCTGCCAAGTTATTTTATATAATTTTTCAACCACTTGAGGTTGTGTCTCGCTACCGCGATCCACAACCTCAAGTGGTTGAAAATTACTCTTATTTGTTTAATTTAAAACCAAACATTTGCAAATCTTATTGTCTAAGCACACATTTCATTTCCAATATTAGTGATTTATAAAACAGCTTAAAAACGACAAAAGTCGTGCTCAGCAGGCAAACGGTTGAGAGGTGTTTTGGCGCGGGGGTTTAAGAGGTGTTTAGGCGCGGGGGTTTGGTGAAGAAAGGAGTGGGAGGGAACCTCTGATGTCCCCCTCGACCGCGCCCATCCGCAACACAGGCTTTGATACCTGATTCGATCGGACCATGGGGTTAACTGGTTCGACTCCCACGACTCTTGTCTTCTCTTATATTTCCCAAGAAGAGGTGACGCCCACATGAGTACATTGAGGAATGAAAGAGCCAAATTGGAATGAAAATTAATTACGTAATATCATTCTAAAATATTTATCACAGTCCTATCAACCTGATCGCGATGTTGAGTGTTTCTCAACGCTTAATAAACCCACTACAAGTACAGCATTATTATACTATTGGCACATTTCGTTCGAAATTTGAAGCTTCTGAGCACCCAATAGTGCTACATATGCTCTCCAGCTCTCACCTTCACGAATTAAATGCAGCCTAAATATTTTAATTACGTATTGAAATTATAATATGCTTTGACACACTTTGAATGGATGTGGATGTAATTTAGTAGTTCAGAGAGTAAAATGGTGGCTTTTAATTAGTACGGCGTCTACTTGGGGAACCCCATGCTCACTGACATTGAACAAGGTGTTTTTCCTGTGGTCAATACGACTGTGTGCACCCCTTTCAACAATGACAAGTCTCCACAAATCCGTAAGGCAGTAACTGCTTAGTTACTTTTCAAGAAAGCAGGTACTGTATTTTGGTTCTGCAGAGCAGAAGTGTACAAATCAATACCCCTATGAGAAAGGGGCACACCGAGACCCCCCTCCACTCTAGTGCTGTAGTTCAACCAAAGAATTTGCTCTAAGTTATTTCGTTCAACCCTTTGTACTCCTATACCGATCATTTCTATTGAGAATGGGTGGGTGCGTTGTTACCCTTTAATTCCTATGATTCCTCATTTTGATAGCAGCCCGTACCGACTTATTTTTATGACTGACCACTGCTGACTTGTGTTAATGCTATTACAAGTCTAGACTTATTGTAATTATTGTTTATTGCGGATTGCTTTAATATTTACTGAACATTTTCACATAACTAAAATTGACATATTTCTCATCTATACCTATATACAATATTTACTGAACATTTTCACATAACTAAAATTGACATATTTCTCATCTATACCTATATACAGCACTAGGTGTATTTAAAGTAACGCAAATTGGTTGATACTATATAATATTGTATGAACGTTAATAAGACGATCATTGACTTTAATGATAATTTTTTATGAAATATTTATTTTTCAGACCCGCGAGTTACCGTGTCGGTCTATTGTTTGTGAAAAATAATACTGTACATAAAATATTTTGTTTGCATTTATTATTTTATGTAAAGCCTACTTTAAATGGCCTACTCTATGTTGCTTAGTAGCCTTACTGAATAGTTACACGTATACGGTATATAGTGTTACTATACCTGTATACTAGGCCTACTATATAATACACTACTACTTGAAGGTTGATACAGATGAGATAAACATGATAAATGTACTCAGTTGCACCACGAACTAAAGGTGTAAACCAGGCGCCCAGTCTGGTTTACATGGTTTATGGTGGCAGGGCCATGCGCCTGTCAGTCGTTCATTTATCTAGTATAACATGCACCAAGTAATCGCCTTTGTTTCCGCCGGAAGCCTCCTGATTCAACCGGTTTTAATGATATGTACTGTTTGTTAGCTCAATCGTGGTGTAGAGGACATGTCCATGAATGAACGCAGTTATTCAGTTATAAGCCTGCCAGGTGCCGTATTCTCGTACAAGTTACGATAAATCGTAGGCTTAGGATTGGTCAAGATGGCCATCTCGACCAATCCTAAGCCTACGATTTATCGTAACTTTTACGAGAATACGGGACCTGCCCCATCCACTATGATCACGATGATACTCTTTGAAAAAGACTTTGTACTACAACAAAAGTCATGTTTGTGAAATGATTCCATTATAATAGAAAATCTAAGCAATACGTTTTAACACATGGTTATTTATCTCGTATGCATTATGTCAACCTGGTTACCAGTAAGTCTATGCTAGTATCAAGAACTATATAAAGTTCTTGCTAGTATCTATGGCCTAGCTGTAACTTGTGTAAAATAGTAATATTTAGGAACCGTGACTTAAAATACTGGACGAACAATAATGGATGGATCTGTGTGATTTTTGTGGTACGAAATGTGACCCCCTCCGTCGTACACATATCATTATCATTTAGTCCGGGGCGTGTTTCCACACATTACTTGCACCAGTCGGTCCCTCGCACGCCTGTCGGTATTATATTATGTGTGTCTGTACGGGTACATAGTCGTAAAGATGTGCACAGGGCGATAGCAGACCTTCTACATTCAACACGTAGCATCGTCTACGTCGCGAGAGCTATTCACCACTGAAAACAGAATCTGAATGAAAATGGAATACCGACTTTGATTAAAATGAGGTATTGGGGGTTCAATTTGTGACCCACACGACGTGGCCGTCGTGAATTATGTGAAAAGTGCTGGTTAATTTGATAAGGGATTGTTTATTGATTCACATGCATCCTGGAGTGCAAACTGTCAAAGCCGGAGTAGTGCGCGCACTGGGTCATCTGAGGTCATAGACCTCCCCCATCAAGTCTGGGAGCCTCCCACAAGATCTGTGAAGCCTCCCATGTCTCTCTGTGGTTGCTCTCTACAGGGTGCCATGTGTGGTGTGAACTAGGAATTTATATTTTTGATAAGGGAAATATAGTCAAGTCTGATATTAAAGTCGGAAGTCAGGGGTAGATCAATAACCCTTTCATCGCGGGATTATGGCGTCATAAATTGCCTGAGCACGCTGAATTAATTATTTTTTTATCTATTATAAAGTAATTAATGATGTCCCCAAAAGGCGGTGAATATAGGGCATACTCTATAAGTTAATGTCACCACTTTTAGAACATGATTATTCAATAAGTTGTTGGGATTTTCCAGCAAACACGAGACGTTGAGACAATGGTGGATTAATATTGGCCCAGCATCTGTGACGCTGGCCCAACATTAGGCCACCATTGTCTCAGTGTCTCGTGTCTGTTGGATACCCAATAAACGTGGAAGATCCTCATTCAGTGTTTGTTCAACGTCGGTCCGGCATTACAGGCGGTGGAATGACTTTGAGCCAACACTAGGTCGGTATCGCCTGTTTTACTGTATATATTTTCTTGTATTACTATTGTATAGTATAATAGTACACATACATATTGTACTATTCACCGACCCTTCAACCGGAAGTTGGTACAAGTGTTGGTGGGGTTATCGCTGTGAGCGTGGGGCGCAGTGTTTCCGGACTTCGTGGCACTCTGGGCAAATTTGCATCTGGCGCGGGCTCGTGGTCACAATCACATGCAAATTAGGTCTAGTCCACATTGTGAGAACCTTTGTTATCATTATGAGAGCGAGACAGAGAGAGTGATAGTGACTGAATGGCGAAAATTCCGGATATTAATACTATCCTCTTCACATTATAACTCGGTCATCCCGCCACAGACTGCTATAGTACATATATAGGCCTACATGATGATAGAGCAGATGGCGTTTTCACAACGCCTGGTATTGTCGTCCAACTTTGCAGCAACGTTGAGAGGATACGTACATCATGTAGACGTGCTAGTCAACTGCCTAATTAAAACAAAATAATTATTATCAAAGTAGTAAATTTGGATGATTTGTTGAATTTGTACAATTCTTGTTTTGGCTACACCATGTACATATACACAGAGAATAATTTAGTTTTGCATCACATACGTCGGCTATACAATGTTACATAGATTCGCTTTTTTCTTTTTGAAATTTAACTAAAATATGGAAAGCAAATTAAATGAGTCAGTGGTATATGGGGATAGGCAACGTATATGTAATTTAAGTCAAATATACGTTACCTATGCATTGCCTATCCCCATATACCACTGACTCATTTACTTTTCTTTCTATATAATTGATCTTATTCTACTGGAAAGTTTTCAAATATTGTCAAAACTTAATGTATTCGATAAATTGCCTCCCATCCATCATCGACAAAGACACTGACTTGGTGGATTTTGTTGGCCTGCAAAGCGTCATTTTTAATGATGCAAACGCATTTGTAACCCATTTCCGCCCAAGAACAAAGCACTAGGGTTCGAGCTATTTCCCTTGGGCATGGAGCTGGATTGGCTTTGTCTAGCGTTATAATAGTATTTATCCGTCCAGCGTCACATACATGTAATGTGGACTCATCTGACCCTTTCTCTCAGATGTATAGCGGCGCGCCGATGACGGCTGCGCTGACCGCAAACCCTCTAGGAGCCATGACTTCAGTTAAAGATAACATAAAAATACTATATTGATGTTATTTAGGCTAAATCAACCACATTGAGACATTATATTTGCGAAATCTACTTCCATTTTCTTTTACTCGTATCTCGGAATTGAAATATTGTTTTTTCGCATCATTTTTATGTACGTGATTTATTTTGATTTTGGTTTCCGGCACACACAAGGTTAACCACAGGTATGCAGCAGTATAGGCTTTCCCCATATCAGCCAGATACACTGCACCTGCGGCACATGTTTTCAGGAGAAAAGCTGCCGAGCTTATTATATACAAGTAGACCCTGATGTGGCATATTTCATCCTCAGAATTCATCTGAAAGTTGTAAAATACAGGCCCACTTTTGGAGTTGGCTTAAATGTATGGGTACTCTGTGCGGTAGTTCTACTCCAAACCTTAGTAACAAAGAATGAATATAAAATAATGATTTTTATCTATGAGAAGGAGAAAACAAAAATGTATCTACTTTTCTGATGATAGAGACTCAATCCGGTATTTGCTTTCTTTACCACACATAAACCATTGATTGGGTGCCCCACTTGAGCAGGTTTTCAGATAAATATCATGTTTCTCCCCTCTCAATTTTAGAACATTGTTTCGATGTTTGTGCCTTGGGGCAAGGCACTTAGCCCTTTTGCTTCACTTGACTCAGTACTTGGTAGGATAGAGATGGCAAGGTGTACGATAAATTCAATACGCCGAAATGGCTGCATGGCCGTACGCGTCTCTCTCCGTGGATATAGTGTAGTTGAAATTTAATAACACACGAATGAACAGGTCCAGTGACAATGAGGGGTCGGGTATTTTTTAAAATCCGCTGATAAGCCTTCCGACTTTATATCAGACTTGACTATATACCATGTTAACCTGCACCTTCAACTTAGTGATGGCTCAATATTGCGCCACTGTGTGCTATTCTGGTCCCTACATTGTTCGACCAATGGGTAAAATCTTTTGTTAGACTGCTATAGTCTCTTTAGAAAATAAAACATTAAGGGATCCAACGCTCAGATTTCCACTTTTGTCATTGTTTTGATTACAAAAAAGCAGTTTATCATGTTTACTACACAACAACTAACCCCCAAAAACAAAACCCAGCTAGCATCGAACAAATGTGTTTTAATGCTGGTCCAACGTCTACGATGCTGGTCCAATATTAATTTAACATTGAATCCGTGTATATTTCAAGTAGTTTATGGTTTTGTGTTTGTTGGCAGGTTACTGACTTCTTGACGGGCAGATCTCCATTAACACTAGCCATGAGACTGGGCGATCATATGATGTTCGTCCAGCTACAGCTCTCTACAACTCCACCCAGAATGAAAAGGTCTTCCAGCAGCTCATCCTCATCTCACAAGTGTTCCAAGAGACAGAGCAGCCATCCCAGCACGTCTAGCAGGAGCTCCAACTCATCCCTAGACCCCGCCTCCACCCTGAGGACCCCGGGTCCGATCCCCGGGGTCCCCCTCACCCCCGTCATCTCTACCCCTCGCTTCTCAGTGAAGGCGCAGCCACACCTCTACCAGAACTCTGCAGGTACTGCTACTACATCGTCAACGATCATGGAGTCCTCCAAAGACACTCACATCATCCCCACCACCACCACCTCCCCCACCACCTCATCCGCCACCACAATAAATAGTGCTTTACCACAGGCTTCTACCAGCCAAGCCGGCATTCCAGTTCTAAATGGTCCTGCTCTGGCCGAGGCCAAAAGGAATCTATCTCAAAAACTGCAACAAATCACCCAGTTAGGAGATGCAGCTACACAGATGGCACAGGTAAACCATTCAGCCTTCCATCATAGAATTGTCATCCTGGAATACATAATCGCCTTTTTAGTTTTTATTAGCACCTGTATAACCCCTAATAACAAGCTGTTCACAGTGAAATAGGACTCCAATCTTCAAACACTGATATATATTGGGACTTCAATTTCACAAATAACATAAATTTTCAGTCACTTGAAGTTGTGTGTCGCGGTAGCGAGACACAACTTCAAATGACTGAAAGTTAAGTTAAATAGCTCGGTGATCCAGAGTTAAGCGTACGTGTACAAATATTTGTTACTTGTATATATCTATTTTCTACAAAACAATTCATAACAGCTGTTCGATACATGCACTTTATAAAAAATGATGAAAATCTATTTTACTTTCAGCAGCAACAGCGAGAAGCAGCAGCAGCTGCAGCAGCCCAAGCGGCAGCGGCGGCGGCGGCGGAAGCTGCCAGAAAAGCGGCTAAACCTGGTGCCATCATAGAGAGTATGCACCACCTAGGACAAGGCGTGTACTCGGGCACATTCTCTGGTAGGTTCAGAGGTCATGTCATGCGAATTTCTCTATTGTATCTGATGCCTTTTGTTGTTGTTCAGTCTACCTTATTTTATCCACAAAATTAAGAGACTGGGCAAGGCAGGACAAAATTCACTACGATCACGTACATGTTGGAGCCACCACATTAACAAACGCTTTGAAGGAGATCTGTTCAAATGTCACCGAAATATAAGCAACGGTTCTTTCTCTCGGGTAACAAATCAGGTATACTGTGACTGTGTGCGCCAATGTTTTCTTTGGTACGCCGCATCAGAATCGCATTACCAGATTATGGTGGCGCATAGCGATTAATGCTGGTGTCAAAGGAATGTTCAAACACACTAACAAGGCGAAATACTGATTCGTTTTATACTACTTATTTAAAGGGACTGGCCCAGGCTAAAATCATCAAAAAATCGGTGATTTTATTTCCGGTTCTTAATATGACCATATGATGTAAACATGTACATAGACTAAAACTGCAAATTTTTATAATTTTTGTGTTGCGCATTCACCAGTTAGGCTAGATATAGAGACGAAATTCCTGATTTGTAATTATTGACAACCATGTCAAAAATAGGAAATGCGGGAATTTCGTCTCTATATCTAGTCTAACTGATGAATGCGCAGCACAAAAATTATAAAAATTTGCAGTTCTAGTCTATGTACATGTTTACATCATATGGTCATATTAAAAACCCGAAATAAAATCACCGATTTTTTGATGATTTTAGCCTGGGCCAGTCCCTTTAAATTTTGCGATAAAAATATCACGGTAAAAAAAGAAATGGCAAACACATAATATGGGGGGCTGTTCAAATGTTCTGACATAGCTGCGCGCTCGTAACGACCCTTTGTATTCTGTGTATTAGTGTGAAATACAGCAGGTGAGTTATGTATATTTAGCATTAGACCCCAACCCAGCAAATACGATGCATTGAAATAATGCCTATTCAATGTTGGCCCACCGTTTACTACGTCGGCCATACTTTAAAATATGCATTGACCTAATGCATCGTGTTTGCTGGGAAAGCACCTCGCGTGATAATAAATCTAGTGAGGAAATGACAAAAATATAATCCACTGGACCCCAATACTGCCATGCAAAGCCAAAAGGCAGCATCTGCTTACTTTTACAAGTAAGCAGAAACTGCTTTTTGGCCTTGCAGAGCAGAATACACCCTTCTGGATACAGTCTGGCAATTTTGCGACGCTGTGTCTGGTGGTAGAATGATCCATACAAGAGGTAAGCACGCGCCGTTGGCCAAACAATGCACCAATGGACGAACGAGCCTATAGCCGGCGTTTCATGGAAGGCTAGGAAGCGGTTAATCGATACTTGCCCGTCAGAATATGGAGCCGTGACTGGAGTGTTGATAAGTGTATTATGAGTCATGCAATCCCGCACAGAATGGCAATCTATATGCGAGTCGGTTTGTTGCGGCGCTACCTCGTAACTGACTGAAAACACACCCTATTTTAATTTAATTGCAACATGTTTTATATTCTCTATACAAGTTATTATTATACAATCTAACTTTGGTATCGCGTGATATTCCAAAGCTTATAATTATGATGACTTGTGATAACCTTTTGATTTGACCCAATTGTTGTTCTAATGTTGGCCCGCCGTCTTCGACGTCGGCCCAACATTAAAACAACACTGGGTCAATACATGCCCCCGAGATCTATGTATGCGTTCAGAACATAGCCGCCCACCCCGCCATTCAGAACATAATCAGCTTGTAAATTTGAAGAAAATGAGTTTCATCGATCAACTGTTAACGGACATCAGCTCAACGTATTTTGTATAATTGCCCAACTATGTTTTATACATGTATATTCTCAGCATACAGTTGTTTGCCTTGACTGAACTCAGTACAGTGGACCAAATACAGGGACCGTTATACTATTGATATTAATAATTTATGTAGTCGATGTATGAGTTTGATAATGACCCATCGGGATCATGATCAGACGTGAATCTGACATGTTTATCATGGTAGAATCCTGTCTTCTGACTCCCGCCACAGTGACAAGTTACGACACGCTGTATCAAAACGACAAGCAGATCCATAACTAGGTGGCATGGCTTCTAACTTCAGGCTTTCGCGACACAGTTAACCATTATTGAGTAAAATGTAGTAATCATCTCATTTCGGGGTGTTTTGTTATGTGTCTATTTCCCTCGGTATTTGTGAGGTGTGGTTCAGGCCACAAGGATTTTGCTAAACTTTGGCAACTCGGATAACACGAGCCAATGTTAAATCATTGTTGGCACATCGTCTCCGACTCTGGGCCAACATTAAATTAACAGTGTCTCGTGTTTGCTGGGAACACCAATACCCAGTGTACCGATTGATTTAATAAGTATTAGACCAATAAGGTCAATGGATTTGCTAAAAAGTCTTATGTCTACAGTATTTTGCGAGAGAGGAAGATAAAGCATTCTGATCAGACTCAGGTAATCATCATTGATCATAGCAAGAGATATGGACGAAGATAATTTTATTTTTCCCTAAGATATAGCTATTAGGCTGCTTCAAAGTCACTACCTGAAAGACGCAGTATTTGTATAATGGAATGTACTGGTAGGCACCATAAATGACATAATGACAGTATAGTGTAAATTCTCAACGATTGATCATTCTGAGCGAGTTGATGAATAATGTACCCCAGCTCCCAATATGTAACAGGCTGCCGTGACATAGGAATCATATTAACGATAAAATCACCAACTGCATTTTTATATTTGAAAAAAAATTAAAGTTAAATAAGGTAATACAAAGAATCCTCAGGAGGGCTGTATTTAGTCTGCTGCTTCAGTTTTACAGTGTCTCGGGGAGACATCAAATTTATCCGAAGAAGTGAGGCTTCAATACCAGGATCTCTAGGTTCCTTGCTAGGTCGAACCTTATAAATTGCAACAGCTTGTATTGCCTTTCATTGACTAGACCTCTAATGTTTCATTGACTGTCACACCACATAATAGTATGTCGCGAATATACCTCCCAAACCGGGACGCTGCCCTCCCAAGGATACTCTCTTGTCGTCAAAATGATCTCTTTTACTTCTATAAATTTGAACGCATTCAACGCATTATTCAACGCAGCCATGTTTTTAAAGAGAAGTGTTTGTCTTTTCACTTTAGCTTTAGTAGTCGACATTACATTCTCATCCATGTCATGAGTGGTGCTGGGCCACAGCCTGCTTGCATTTGACCCGCCCATGATATGCGAATGTGGCATTCTCGGTTTGTCACACAATATACCGCAATTACCATGAACCCTAGTTGTATTGCGTTCTCTGCCTTTGACGTTTCACAGCAGGGTTAACCCTTTCAGCGCGGGGACTGTCTTTATACGTTAGAATCTGACGTCTGGGGACTGTCTTTATACGTCAGAATCTGACGTCTACAGACGTCAGATTCTGACGTATAAAGACAGTCCCCGCAGTGAAAGATTTACACATTTAGAATGGTCGTAGACCCATAACATCGGTATTCAAATGAATCAGAAAGGGCTGACTAAGACATTTATGATGACTTAAAATTGAAAAAACCATTCGGTCTCCATGCATGGTTTATGAACATATATTACAGCGTTGTGAGTGGTAATCATCATATCATGGTAATGGAAACTACGTCTTCAGTAGTAGTGCTGTGACAGGTCTGATTCTGGAGGCAGACTGCTCGTCGTCTGGTTGTCTCGTTCTCGGCCGGCGCTGCCTGCCGCCTCACTACACGGGCCGCCAGTCGTTGACCTGGTTTTACGCAGAATTGAAGAGCACAGCTGACGTGCGCGTGACGTCAGTAGAGAGTCCTGAGAACAACAAACCTGGGCACGATGTCCCTCAGCTCCCGGGCCAGTGTGATATGTGGCGCAGCGGCATCACCAATGTTTCTAATCTGCAGCATTTCCCCGTAACCCAGTAAGCACAAAACATTTGCATAACATTTGTACGATGTTGGACCAGCCTCGAATACGTTGTGCCGACGTTGTACAATTGCTGTACAACCGTTTGTGGAAAATAGTGCTCCGTGATCAACTCTCTACAAGGTGTATGGAAGAAGATTTTTGTATCGCTTTTAATATTTGTTTTTCATCTTCTATGATGTTTCTCTAAACATGCTAAATCTGGGTCATTTTTTCACCAAAACGGTTGTGGTAATTCTAGCGAATAGGCCTATAATATTGTTAGCTGGGTTAGGGCTTCGCTGTATTTTTTCTGATACCTTGAGTTTGTCAGTCACATCTACCTGTTCGCCTATAGAAAACAAAACTATAGAACAGTGAACTCCAGAATAATCTACACCAGTCTTGTCACGCAGTTTATCAGAAATACCTAAAAAAACCAAGTATGAAAACGTGAGGAATGAGAAAAGGTGTTGACATACATTGGTGTGAGTGGTTGGGAATTCTAGGAATTTCATATGATGGATCAGGTTGAGGAATGAGATGACATTATTGCCCTTTTAAAGCTAGTAGGTCCCATCCATTACGCGACTTAGTGAGTCCTTACATCATTTGCTAACATGTGCACTTAATATTTGTGCAGAATAAAATATATTGACCGACCACACGATATCAATACAGTCGCAGATTAACCATCCGTCTAGAGAATGCTTCACGGCGACCTACATGTATAGTACAGCAGAGTTAGATTATTAGCGAAAAAAATATCATTTGAATCATTATTAACCCTAAGAGCACTAAGCTAAGAAATGTAAATTTTCAGCCACTTGATGTTCTGTCTCGCTACCGCGATCCACAACTTAAATGACTGAAAATGTGTGTTATTTGTGAAATTTAAGTCCCAACATATACATGATATATCAGTGTTTCAAGATTGAAAGCATATTTTACATCTTATACATGTGCTAGTAAAAACACAGAATGTCACTGTAGTCGACTTCAGTGCTCTAAGGGTTAACATTATAAGACCCATCTTGCATGACAGTGTATTATTATTATTATTATTATTATTATTATTATTATTATTATTATTATTATTATTATTATTATTATTATTATTATTATTATTATACTAATTACTATGACTATCATGTCTTCAGGCACTCTGAACCCGGCTCTTCAGGACCGTGACGGGAAACCCAAGAGGAACATAGGCACCATCATCCACATCTTGAACGATCTGTTGGGGGCTTCCCCTCAGTATCGTGCCCATCTCCACTCCCGGCGACCAGAGAGGACAGAGAGGGTGCATCATCACAGATCTAGACCAAAGTCAATAGGTAAAGCCCTCGTCAAAAGTATCTAAGTGCACATTACATTGCCACTGAGTCCACTCAAATAATCCCCCGCGTAATCGCGTATATGTTAGCCGCACCAAAAAAAGAGATAATTTAGCTACTACGTATTATTCTACATGGTAGAAAAAGACAACCTTGGGAAGCGTACAAACCTAAGAATTATATAAAAGTTACCATTTTTCTAGAGTATGTAAACATATTATTAGGAAGTATATGGTATTAATACAGTAGAACGCTTAGAGATGTATACATAGACGTGTAGAAAAATCTATTGCTATTGATACCAGTAGTGATTAATGAAACACTGATCAACCAAGCCTGTTCCTGTGTTTTGTCAAGGGAACATGAACCAATCGTGTGCGCGTAATTGGCAAAAAGAGGGATCGAAAGATCAGATAATCAGAAATATAATGAATCTAAAACTATGCTCAGTAAGGTGCGTAGAGAAATAAAAAACAAGCCAGCTACCCTCAGGGAGTTGAGATCGTGACTGTCGGTGAGAAGAAGACCTAATTACAGTACTCTGTACTCCCAATAAAAATCGACTCCCTCTATTTAATAATAATATGTGCTACTGCTGCCTAGTGCGTGTTTACATTTGACTAAATACTGGACCAATCGCGAGCTGGGTAATTGCGGGCCGATCTCTTAGATCGTGTAATGCAACAAAAACAATCTGGTAGCCCTGCAGCAGCCAGTGTTTTACCCATCGGTAACTTGCACCTGTGCCAGCGAATATCCGAAGTTATCCAACGCTGGCACAACTGCGGCCCGCAGCCAGTGATTACTGTCCTGGACTTATCACGTGTTGTTATCGATTAACATTTGACAGTAATCCGTAGAGGCCAGCCAACGCGTGGCGTTGACCCGACATTGATTGAATGTCTCGTGTTTACTGAGAGACCATCACTGACACGGTGACGTGCGTTGATGACGCAGGTAAAACACCACACTGCGAAATGCCAACCCGCGTTTTCACCGTACCCTTGTTTTTATGAGTTTGTTGTTCGCCCGGCTTGTTTTTGTCTGTCGGGGATATGGGAATGTGAAATCGTAACATAACCTAATAACGTAGTTCTATGAAGCATAATGTATTGCTCTCGTCATTGAACTCCGTCCAATATAATCTTCTCACGGTAGTGAGATATCCGGTTTCAATATCCAAAGTACTAGTAGGCCTATTGAACATAGTCCAAGATGGTCAATTAAAAATACAAAGTGATTTTTTGTTGATATTTAATTTTGCACTATCTGTCGCTTTCCAGATACTGTATCGGCGCTGATTAAAATCTGGCCAGATGTTGTATCCGCTGCCCTAACGTGTACACATGGTTTGTCTGTGTACACACGCTATATTATGATGGCGTTATTAGCGTGTAGTACTCTGGGTCGTGTTGACCTGCATACATCACGTTGATGAGTCATTCAACTACTGTCAATTCCAGGAAATCACCGAAACGTATAATCTGTTTATTACCTATTTATTATAATATATTTACCATATTATAAAATCTATCATCAGCTGAATCATGTGAATATTTCGTTGTAACAGAAAACAATCGATTTTGAATACAAAGTTTTATTTTACCCAATGATGAACTGTGAATAGGGGAAATCAGAATTCATTAAACCCTTTCAAGCCCGAATTTACCATTGTCATCTTCATCCACCACAAGCCTCGAATTGCTGTCGCAATTCTCGACTTGTAGTGGATGAAGATGATTGGATGTGGTTTAAAAATTAAAGAAAATTGCCATGTATTAGTAGACCAGTCTCATGGAAATTTTCGTTCTAAAACCTTTGGTTGTAGGAAAATCAAGTATGTTTTCAGGGATGTAAAATGATGCTTTAATGCATCGTGAGGGCTTAAAGGGTTAATTTTGACATACACTATTTTAGCTTTGAAAGACTGTGATTCCTGGTATACGATAATGTTGTTTTTATCGGTGAGCACATGGGTAATTCTACCCAGGGTGTGGCATACATCCATATAATTCAAATCATTGGCCTGGCATCCACACTGTTCTCGTTCAGGAAGGAGGAAGCAGGTAAACACCGATGACGTAGGCGCTGGCATTCAGGCGCTACAGACTGTGGGGTTTCCTCCTTTTCTATCTCTTCCTCCGTCCGTCGTTCAATCGATATTATTCCTCTATCACGTGACCAGATGGATCTGCCTGCAGGCAATGGGCGCAACTGGCCGAGCCATCAAAGGTCATGAGACGAGTGCAGGGCAACACGCTGTCGCTTAATGACTTCTCTCGTGTGCGGGCAATGCCCAGCGATTTGCCACGAATGCTTAAGAATTATTACTAGAGTTTCTAGAGTTGTAGGCCTTAGTATTCACTATTTGAACATAAATAAGTTGTCATGCACTTTTTGTTAACTTTTATGTTAACCCCTTTTTACAGTCTCAAAAACTAAATTTAGAAATTTATCACAATAATTGACTAGAAAATCCGAATGAAGTCTAAAAGACCGTATTAACTATATTAACCCTTTCAAGCCGGAATTTACCATTGTCATCTTCATCCACTACAAGCCGCGAATTGCTGTCGCAATTCTCGACTTGTAGTGGATGAAGATGATTTGATGTGGTTAAAAAATTAAAGAAAATTGCCATGTATTGGTAAACCAGTTACATGGAAATTTTCGTTCTAAAACCCCTAGCTGTAGGAAAATTAAGTCTGTTTTCAGGGATGTGAAATGATGCTTTAATGCATCGTGGGGACTTAAAGGGTTAAAACATCTCCGTTTTAACGCAATTACGTCCTCTGTCTGTGATGTGAAAAGCTCAGGGGCTGTACAGGTGCTAAAAATAATAAAAATTGTCTACGGCAGTCGACATCAGTGTTCTGGTGGTTAATATCGTTATCTTTAATGTGAGCGCTAGACGTTGTAATAATTCTGGCTGTGTCATTTACCGATGTTACTTTGTGTGTTGCAGAAGAATGTCGTCGTCTCCAGCAGGAGAACCGCGTGGTGCGTGGTAAGATGGAGCACATTCAGATGATGCTAGAGGAGAGACGTCAAAGGCGTCAAGCTAGACGTCAAGCCAGAGCCTCCCCTTACTCACAGTGGGCCGGCTGCTCCCCAACAGTCACAGACATCCCAAAGTGTGCACATAAAGGACAGAGAGGCCTGAAGGTGAGGCTTCCATCATCCTCCTCCAGCTGCTCATCAACCTCCTGCAGCCCTGTACCATCACCGACCAGCACCACGCCCCAGCAGCCACAGCAGACCATGGAAGTGGAGGAGGCAGAACAAGGCAAAGACGAGGTGACCGCAGCCTTCTCCGAGCTCAAGCCTGACACAGAGCAGGAAATGAAGCAGGAGTCATGCGTGGCCTGAACCAAACCAGGACACAGTCTGGTTTGAATCTTTTTTGTCGGTGACACATCGACAGCGGCGCGTTGCTTGTTAGCAGGCGTTTTGTTGAGGAGCCCAGCTGGGAGGCGCCTTGTGGAGATGTTTTGGTGCTCTAGGGGCACAGGAGGTGTTGTCGACGACATTCGTCGACGCTAATTTGTGGAGTAGAGAATGTTTGATGTACTCGTTGGGTAGTTAGGAAGTTAGGATGCATGCACCAGTATGGTAATGTACTACTAATTCACATAACAAGGCTACACAACAGGCGAATAAGAACTTCTGGCTCAAATTTCAATAAATTGTGACAGAAATAGAAGTAATGCGAATTGCAAACACCATCATGATAATCTATTTTTTCTACGTTTGTTTTAAGATAATATATTCCAATTTTCTGACCACCACTATAACCAATATCTCCCCAGCAAACAAGACACGTTGGCCCAATGTGAGGTTAATGTTGGCCCACCGTCTACGACGTTGGGCAACATTTGCTCAAAATTGGGTCAGTGTGTCGTGTTTGCTGGGTTATTATAATTTGTTTACCTGGACGTTTGAGTTTCCTGGGGGGGGATTTAGTTTCTTCGCCTGCTGTACATAGGCCTACAGTCCGTAAAACAGGTTATGCTAATCCAGTAAAGACGGGGAATTCACCCAATTGATGCTGTTTCAAAGTTGGCCCACCGTCTTCGACGCTGGCCCAACAATGAAACAGCATCGGGTGAAAGCCCCGTGTTTGCTGGGAAGTGTTCTGTTCAGTAGATGTGCACTGACACCTGGTGATCGGTGACTGGTGCTTGTATCAGTTTGAGGACTTATTCCCAGCAAGCGCGAGACGTTTGCCTGATTGTGTTTGAACGTTTTTCTACGACTCTCACCCAATATTGAACCAACACCAGGTGAACGGGCTCGTTTGCTGGGTCAGCTGACACAACCGCGCAAGAACTGAGCCGATGGCTAGACAGCCGGCGATACATATATGGCAACGAGTACTGTACGCGTACGTAGTACGCTGTTAAGTATGTTTAGTATTACCAAATAAATTGATAAAAGTGATATAATTGTAGAGAGAAGGAACTGACCAAAGGGGCATTATAGCCTACTATTATGGATGACCTCTCTTATATATAAATGAGAAGACTAATTCGATCGTTACTGCAGGTCTCATTGAGAACTACATCTGTGATTTGAGAGACATTGTTACGAACATGTGCGTGTCTCGATCGTGACACTAATTATTAGCTGTATGGATATGAACTGTCAAAAAACTGCGCAGAACACAAATCAGAATACTGGTCTCAAACTGAGTACCTCTCGTCTCAAACTGAGTACCTCTCGTCTGAACAGCGCGGCTTGGATAGCCGTTATGGAAACGTATGGACTATTGTGAACGATGTGTGCATGTGTTTTTGTCTGGCAGATGTCAGTTAGGAAGATGGGTATGTCAAGTGTGAGGACACATGTTTGATGCATGGGAAGAACGATGGCACTGCACACGTCTTGATGAATCGCTGGTCCAACATTGGCTCAATCTTGGACCATGTTGGGAATTATTGATCCAATGTTAGACCAGCGTCTCTCTCTCAGACGCAGAATACTGCGAAATAACAGTGCTGAGTCTTATACATGGTGTAACATGTACCGCCAACCGTGAAGACACTGCGAGTACGGACACTATGTTTGTACACGTGTGTGTGTATGCTGCTTTACTGTGTACATACTAGCAAAAAAAAACTAATGCCTAAATTGACAAAAAAACGGTAGTACCAAACAACATTGTAGCAGATGCGGTTGGCATTTATAATCCAGCTTCGAGTGTACCCTGTACGTGGGTTTAAGAGACGGGTGCATATCGTAGACCAACAATGCAACAATATGCCAGATTTTTACGATAACTAATTGGTATTTTCTACAAAAAATGTCTACGTTGTACATTGGACCACTTCGATAACTCTCACTATATAGACTTATCATATGGCCGTATGCGTTTGTATACATTAGATCTACTCTGCTGTTACACGTCCTGCTTGCTAATAAATCAAATTGTGAAGTTCTTATTTAGAAGTCTTTGTCCCTTTAAAAGGCCATTGAGGCGTGCGAAGTTTGTTTTCTTGTAGTTTGCCCTTGTGATTAGCTACACGCTACAAGTAAGTCACGGGATATAGGGCATACTAGTGATTATTATTAATTCAGGTATCATATTCAGATAAACACAGTCTTGTGTAAGATGTCCTGCCTCGTATAGCATTATTTCCTGGCTGAAGTTTAACACGCGGATCGTAGTTTTGACGATACATCCTAGCAATTCCCAGTTTGATAAGATTCTACCTCCGATTCCAGTCCCTATTTATCATGTTTATCAATAAGTATATAATTCTAATGGTTTCCCACTAGGCATACGACGTTGCTGCGTCAACGTCGCAACAACGTCGTGTGCCCAGTAGGTAGTGTGTCTCTTGCCTGGATGGCAGGTTTTCATATTCTATTTGTCATACGATGCCATTATGAACACTGAATATTCTCTTCAATTGTGCTTGTGCTCATTAGTTACACTTACAGACTATAAGTAAATCCATTAGGCTTATAATAAAATATACAGATGAGGTCTATTAGCAACATAATTCTTGAAGTTTACATTTGCGAAACCGCTTTAACACCTAACTGACAACGCATTTGTACTCGTATGACAAAATGTAGATCCCTGCATCTGACAACTATTATATGGCTTTTGGAGAATTGTTAATTAATTAATAACTTATTTGAAGGAGTTGTATTCTCTGCAAGTAATATACATCTAACTTATTATGGTTGCTAATTGATTTTGTGCCATTGTTAAACGTTTCTTGGTCACTATGAAATTAATAAATCTCTTTCCAAGTACTGCTATTTTATCAATTTAAATGTTCAGACAGATATAAATTATCTACTAATCTGGCATATAATTATTTCTAGATTTTACACCATATATATATAAGCACCATTTGTTAACAGCATAAGTAATACTGTACATACATATATGTAAGCACAAAGTGTAAACAAGTACTGATGGCTCTTTAATCACAGAATAGACAAATTATTCAACTAATTTATTGTGGATATCAACGTACAGCCCCTCACGTCTTACTTTTGTGTTAGATCAGTGATGCAATAACTGTTGTACATACGATGGTGTTTTGTCAATCCTTTTCTTCTAACTGGCAACTTCTGAAGTATGCATATTAATAAGCCGTTTATTACGGGGAGGAGATCCAGTTTACGCAGGTGATATTTGCATCAGTTGAGTGGCATTCACTGATGCTAATATACCTTGTATGGCTCGTCTGATACGATAATAAAGTCTATAGAAACAGTTGGTGTAATCTTTTGATAATTCTTGAATTTTTACCGCTTTATACGGTTAGTCACAGGGAGTCCTTATCTTCACAGTTTCACATCTATGTGCGACTATAGTTGTGTATGCAAATAAATTAAGTATCCATATCGCTTTGCAGCATTGACAAGACAGTGATCTAATGTTGTTTTAACTCTTGTCCTGCTGAATTGCTTCAATTGTATTTTTCGTCATTTGAAGCTGGAACTGCTAACGCAATTTCCAGCTTCAAAGGACGAAAAATATTACTATTTATGAAAAATAGACATGTCTAAAACTAAATTATTGGATCAACTAAGCATCTACTAAAAACTATTTTATCAAAATTAAGTGATCATTTGTATTGATCTAAAACATTCCTAACCCCTTATATATCCGGGCATAGCAGGACAAGGGTTAAATGACTGCCAACTCTTTAACCGCCGGTACCGATTAGGCTCGTTTTTATTCCCCACACGACGTTGTTGTGCGGGGGTGATGGCGTCGCCTCGGGTGTCCGGCCGTCCGTCCGTTTGTCCGCATTTTGGTTTCCATAGCTGTTCTCGAAAACCCGAGGGGAATTCTTCATATTGCACACACTAACGAGGTTATAACCTCATTGTACACACACGTCCCTAATAGGGTGCATACATGTATGTGCCTCTCGGGGGTTATGATATTTGACCTACATCTCTCGGCCAAATTATTGCTGATATCTGGCGAACTGTATCAGATAGCTAAACCACTACTACAAAACAAATGTGCGGTTTCAGGTGAGGATATGCCCTGAAGAATTGAAACTTGGATGAAATTTAAAACGACTGACTTGGGCCATAATTAACTTTGATATCCGCTTTACCATTTACTACAAAACAAAATCTGCGGTTTCGGGGAGAGATATGCCCTGAAAAATGTCAACTCGATCACATTCAAAACGGCAGACTATCTGCTATAATTAACTTTGATATATCTGGCAAACCGTGCCAGATAGACCATTACTATAAAACAAAATATGTTGTTGAGACTAGCATTGACTTTAATATCTGTAATATACGTGGCAAACTGTGTTAGATAGGTAGACCATTTACTGTAAAACAAAACTTAAAGAGTTCAGGGAAGAATGCTCCATGAAAAAAATATTATCACGCGGCGGCTCTGTTATTTTTATTAGCACATTAAAATACAATTGTTTTTCGTGTCAAAGATAAAAGGTGACATCGAGCAGAAACATTTCAAAATCGTTGACCTCCATTTTGTGAAATCTGAATAATTTTAACTCTATTGACGTTGTGGATCATCGCATCCGCAAGACACAACTTCCAAGTTGGTGAAAAATAAATTATTTGGCGGTTAAAGGGTTAATTAATAAATATATAGGGATGTTTCGTGTTTTCCTGGTGAAACAATTGTATATTGTGCCGGCTAGATTGCAAATAGACACCTTTTTGGAATACCTGGATAAATTATTTTCATTCGTATTATTTTTTTCTCTTAATTTTATGACGCAAAATAGCATTAGCCACACATTAACATGTCATTTGTTGTGTGGTAAACCCGTTTAAAATAATTTTGACGATGAACGTTCATTTCTTTTGTAAATCCAACTCGTTCAACATGGTATTCAATTGGAATTCGGATCCTTGTTTTACCGGACTATTTTTTTTCTCACACTAATTAATTGTTGACAACAACTTAATGCTGAAATATTTCAATGCAATTCATAATATTTGCAGCTATATCAATTAAAAAGTTACATTTGAAAAGAAAAAACCCTTCTGAAAATTGATTATTTACCCACGCTGATGACTTGTTTTGTACTTTTTGTTATGTTTCTCATTATATTAATTCAATTATAGTATATGTAATATTGATGTGCATTGCCTTCACTTGCTCTATTTTTTTACGAACTTATGTTTGTACATGCAATGTAGCGCAGTCTGTAATAATTACCATACACTACCAACAACGAGGTTTTCACAAAAGCTCGAAAAGGAGCGTACGAGTACTAACAACAAGTTATTATTATATGAATTATTATTATTATCATAATGTTATTTTGTTGGGAGAAAAATACCTTATATTTTGTTTGTGCTATCAATTCTCTGAGAATGCGTTGTACCTAGTTTAAAATTGACTTAGGATCTAACAAAATGACTTGTGTATAATCTATTGTGTAAACACGTTTAGAATGAGTGATTGGTTATGCAAATGCATGAATAATATGATGGAATAAAATTCTTACCAAATTATTGAAAGTATCATTGTTTTTACAAGATAACATGATCCATTTTAAACGTTCCGTCTTCTGTTTGAGAAAAACATCTAAAACCATTGGTTAGCTTCTTTCTAAATTAGTTGGTGCTTGTCAGGTATAAATGATCGTTTGTGGCGAACGCATTTTATTTTGACTCCTCATAATATTAAATCCATAATATATCAACATGTCTATAGACTAGAATTGCGTAAGTCTTTTAAATTTTGAGTTGCTGTGGCAACGTAACAAGTCTACCGAAAAGCCCGTTTGTCAGTTATTCATGTATCTCTTATTTTGGACATGCATGTCTGAAATTATATTTCGTCCTTATTTCTCTTTTTACTGGTAATTGAGCAACTAACATTTTCAAAAATTACGCAATACTAGTCTATGGACATGTTGACAGATTATGGACATAGCGAGGAGATGAATATGACTATCTTTGCCTGATTATGTCGCTTTTAGTGTTTTTGACCCCTCTGCCGGTTGTGCCTGAAGGGGAATTGTCGAGCTCTTCGTTCGCCGCCATTTGTTATGGCTACTGCTTCAACATAGTCTTGGCAGGGGCCCTGGTGCAGTAGTTAAAGCTGCCTGCTTGAAGGTAGTAGTAGGAGATTCCGGGTTCTAACCCCACTCTGGCCTTCAAGTTTCAATTGTATGCCTCCGCCATCAGGCCTAGTCTATCGTGATGACAATGTTGGCGTAGTGGCCAAAGCTGTACTGGCGCGTACGGCAGCTTGGTAAAATCAATATGGCCGCCGTAGCCTTTTTTTGGGGCGCACATGAATACGGACAATACCGATTTGCAGACACCGAAGACCTATATTATATACTAAGTTTCAAAGCACTACTGAATTAAAGAAAACATAATCAAGTCGGAAAATGTAGTCGCCAGTTGGCGGCCATTTTGATTATCGGTGAAAAGCTGAAAATCTAATCAGGTCATCTCCATAGTCATAAGTAACTGGACACAAAGAATAGGAGAGATGCAATTATTATTTTCCGAGTTATCGCGTTAAGTAAACATTTTTTCGAATCCTTGAACTATGACCTTGATCTTTGGTAAAAAAAATTTGTCGGGGGGGCGGGGGGTTGAATATTTGTATAAATTATGAATTCAATCTGTTGGACTATGTTGGCGTGGTAGCCAAAGCTAGCGGTGTACGGCGGTTTGACAAAATCAATATGGCCGCCGTAGCCTCGTTTTCGATCGCACATGTAAATGGACAATACCAATAGACTCGCAGACACCGAAGACCTATATATCAAGTTTCAAAGCACTACTGTGATTTGTGAAAAAAAATGTTTGAGTCGAAAAAAAAATTGGTCGCCAGCTGGCGGCCATTTTAATTATCGGTGGAAAGCTGAAAATATAATCAGGTCATCTCCATACTCATGGGTAACTTCACATAAAAAAATTGAGTGATGCAATAATTATTTTCCAAGTTATCGCGTTAACAAAACATTTTTTTTAATCCTTCACCTATAAACATGACCTTTGATAAAAAAAACTTTTGCCGGAGGGATTGAATGTTTGTATAAATTATTAATTCAATCCGTTGGACTATGTTGGCGTAGCAGCCAAAGCTGGCGGCGTACAGCAGGCGTTCTTCTATTATCTGTGACCTTGACGAAGAAGTGAAGGTCACCCATCTCTGAACATGACCTAGACTTTCATGAGGTCTATCACTGGTATTATAATGAAACTGTTAGCTTCAGTTGTTATCATGTTATTGAATTATAGCGATGAAAATAATGACCAGACGGACGGACGGACGAACCGAGAACATAATGCCTTCGTTCGTTTAGCGGCGGAGGCATAAAAATGTAGGCCCGCATTTAAAACAGTGTCCGGTTATTTCGGACTTCGACTATTTCGGACTGGTGATTTCGGACGCCAATCGGTGATTTCGGACGGTGTGCAGTGAAATCAGACGGTGTGCGGTGAATCCGGACGCCCCGGTGAATTCGGACAGTGATTTCGGATGGTGTGCGGATGGTGATTTCGGACGGAGATATGTATAAAAACACAGAGTACTCTTTTATATGACTATTCCTGTACTAATATCAGTAATTTCAGACGGTAATATTTATAAGGAAGCCCAATATGTTAAATAAAATATATAGAAATATCATTTTATCTATACAAATATACATACATACATAAATAGCTATACAATATAATATACTCTGTCATCTTTCTAAACACATCATTAATAATACAAAATATAGATATATATTATCATAAATATTTTTTTTAGATATATATAGTAATCGAAGTTATTCTATCTTTGGTTTTGGTGCGGGAAACATATGGATAATTATGAAATTGGAGCACATTTTGGGACTACAAAAAAAGGAGGTTTTTTTATGGTGAATTTATTTTTTTCTTCGTGGGAAAACAATCAATTTAGAATTTCGATAATAAATAAATTGGAGGTTAACAACTATTATTTATGGCGCAGGAATAATTTGAATAGCTTGGCCGTATGTGATTGTTATAACGTACTTGTCAGCACCGTTACCAAGGTCGAAAGTATGTTATCTTATTAAACATGTATGCAGCTTAAGATGTACATATCGTCCCCTTGGATATGAAAGGGTGTATCTGCCACTTTACAAAGTGGCAGATACACCCTTTCATATCTAAGGGGGCGATATGGGAAATACCCAACAGATTATAATCTATTTTTTTTTCATAAAAAAATTATTATCGTGTTGTTCGATTGAAATAGACAGTTACATACAGCAACTTAGAAACGGTGCTGACATACCGTATTTTCACATAGCCAATTTTTCTCTTCATACAGTCAATGAGAAATAGTTGCTGATTTTGAGTGAATATTTTATGCCCAAACCATCAACATTTATGTGTGACACCGGTCCGTCTGTGCTGGACGCGCGGGCCGTGAACGCAGACACACCGGATCGTTAACCCTCTGCGTCCCGATAACCATGATAACAAGACGTGTATTCCACGTCAATTATTTGTTTTAAAATTGAACATGCATTAATAATTACTTTAAATCCGATTAAGCTCAGTTGCAAAATCAACTACAAAGTGGGCTGTTGTGTTGTATAATTATAACACAATATTGCAGCACGCGGACTGTAAAGGGTCTTAAATCGCGGCACGCGTTATCAGCAAGTAATTAACCCTTATTCTGCTGATGATCACAGTCAACATCCTAAAATATATTATTTTTGTTTAAATAATAATTGTATTAACATTGTATTAGTCTCCGTTAATAACGTGCTAGGGTCCTGAAAATGTTAATAATAATACTAAAAATTGGAAAAAGTTTATTTTGTACCCCTCTGGGCCATAATAAAGGTTTCCGTCATTCATATAAAACTTAATGACGGAGGGGTACAATATAAACTCTTTCCATAAAAATTACAAATTCTATTATATTGTATGAATATATGTATGGAAATATATTTTGTATATATAAAATGATACGCCTATATGACGATGACAAACGTTCTTATGTACATATGTATCATAACTGTACCGGTATATCACTGATTTTTTATATTTCTAAAATGATATGCATAAAATTTAAAAAAAAAAGATAACTATATAATTATATTATGCTTCTTTATGCATAATAACGCCCGAAATTACAGTACTAAATTATCGATATTAGTACAGGAATAGTCCTATACAAGAGTAGGTCTACTCTGCTAAGGTTTTTTATACATCTCACCGTCCGAAATCACCGTCCGAAATTAACGATATTAGTACCAAAATTGTGATATAAAAGGCTACTAAGTTAGGCGTCCAAATTCACCGCACACCGTCCGAAATCACCGTCCGAATTCACCCGGCGTCCGAATTCACCACACACCATCCGAAGTCACCGTCCGATTTCACCGCACGCCGTCCGAAATCACCGTTTGGCGTCCGAAATCACTAGGTCCGAAATGGTCGAGGTCCGAAATCACTAGTCCAGCGTCCACCACCACAGTGACCCCATCTATACCCACGTTCACACACACACAAAAGCCGTTTCTTACTTTATACATGTATTATTTTTTACAGCTAGCTGGATGTCGGTATCATTATGTGTCAAAAGTGTGTTGGCCTAATCAACACATTTTTCTCAAACGAAATGCGAGAGAAATTATTTTTCTGATAATCTTCTCTGTGACTTTTTGTCAAATTTTAATGTTATGACTTTTCTCGACCTATATTTTATTTTTTTCATTCTCCATGTTTTTTTGTGATCTTCCATGACCGTGGGAGCCCTGGTTGACACATACACTGCACGCCAGCAGGGCACTGTAGACTGAGTCAAGCACTGCATGGAAGTGTAGTTTATTTATTTTATTTATTAACAGTTCTTTTAAAAGCGCCTACTCCCACTCAGTGGATCAAGGCGCTGTACAACTAAAAATATATATATGTAAAAGGAATAATATTATTCTAATTAATTAAAATAAATGTTAAATAAATGTGTCTTTAACTGACGCTTAAAAACATTCAGTAACTGAGCTGCCCGCAGCTCCTCTGGTCTTGTATTCCAGATTTGGGTACCACAACTTTAAAAGACTGTTCTCCAACACACTTCCGAGCTATAGGCTGGCGTAAAATAAGTCTACCAGACTGGCGCAATCTGCTATCACGAGAATGGATATGCAGGCGTTCTTTGAGGTATAAAGGAGCCATATCATGAATGCATTTAAAAACTGTTACTAATGTTTTATATTTTATGCATTCAACTGATAGCCAGTGCAGGTCACGTAGCACTGGTGTTATGTGGTCACGTAGAAACGTCCGTGTCACCAAACGAGCAGCTTTGTTCTGCACACGCTGGAGCTGAGCAATCTGCGTGGGAGGGAGGGCCGCCAGTAGTGAATTACAGTAGTCCAGGCGTTCCTGATGGCGTTAGTAGTCAGGTACCGACGAATGGACGACAGTCTGTAAAGGTGGTAATTACAAGCCGCACATACTGCTGTCACCTGCTGTGACATGGACAGATGCTGATCCATCTTCACACCTAAGTTACGCACATCTTCTACGGCTGGGATGACACTGTCACCAATAGTAATGGGACATACACCGTACTGTCTCAAGTGATGTTTTGATGAGCATTTCGGTTTTGTCATCATTCAACTTCAGCCACCACGGAGCCATCCACTCCCTGATATCCTTGACACATGCCTCCATGCGGGCGATAGCTCTTTCTCTGTCTCCAGGGATGGCTGGGTCGAAGATGACATACAATTGAATATCGTCAGCATATTTATGGTAGTATACGCCATGCTTTTTAAATATTAGTTGACACAAGGTGTAACCTAAATTAGCCAATTTGCATTTATGTGAATTTGCTAAAATCACTTCCTTTGCAATTTCGCATTTATACGAACTTCACATATGTTAATGCATTCATTGCTTTGTGGATCATTTATAAGATGCATTAGATGAATATCGCTGATGAAAATGTTTAACATCCATTATACTACAAGAACGGAGAATGTATGTTATATCATGGTCATGCAAATCACCTAGCCATTGACAGTTAAACTATTTTGCACAAGTAAAATGGCATTAAACGGTGGCCAAAGGCCATTTAAATTTTAACAAACCTACTGGAAGCGCTTCTGGTTTACACAAGAGGCTGAATCAATGTTAGTTCAATGCTGGCCAAGCGTTGAAACTGGTCAAGAACGATATGGTGTGCGTAATGATGGGAACGTAGGCCCCAGGCCCCCAGAGGGGCGAACATATTGTGAGCGACAACGTGTAGACACAACGATTTCTCGTATTTTGGCTATATGCGCATTTTCTCTGTGTGTTCATGTGCCCATCTGGCACTTAATTGCATTAACCCTTTAAGCCTTCACGATGCATTAAAGCATCATTTTACATCCCTGAAAACAGACTTAATTTTCCCACAACAACAGGTTTTAGAACGAAAATTCCCGTGAAACTGGTTACCAATACATGGCAATTTTCTTTAATTTTTAAACCACATCCAATCATCTTCATCCACTACAAGTCGAGAATTGCGACAGCAATTCGCGGCTTGTAGTGGATGAAGATGACAATGGTAAATTCAGGCCTGAAAGGGTTTAAATGTGTAACAGTGTTGATTTAATTACAACACCAGGCGGGAGTAGGGTATTTTATTGGGGTAGGTCAATTGTATTTTATTGTGTAATACACTGTAGACTTTGAAGCCAGGCTGAGATTTACCAATCCATACATCAGCCCCCGCACCGGAGATCGCATTAGCCAATAAGGAAATGTTGAAGAAAAGATCGATACGGTATCGGAGGAAATACTTTAATAAGGGTGGGTGGAAGTAGCTCATTAGGCATCCTACACGTCATATTGATATTTCCCGCTCTACTACTGCAGTGCAAGAAGCATTTATTTCTGCATTGCCCGTTGAGATAATATACTTCTGTCAGCTGGAAATGATGATATCAAAGTGGGCAACATGAGCCGGCGCAGAACTCGTTATCAGGTTATGACTTGTTGTAGGCCTAGGCTACCTCTGTGTTATTGAACATTAAAATAACGTTCAGCTAAAATTTCTGGGGTGGCATAGGCCTATTTATTACGCTATGATTTAAGTGATTATTTATCACGTGATTATTGGTTGGAATTTACCACAACTGTTAGGTGTACGCGACTTAGATAATTTGATTTTAAGCGTGTACACAGCCAGAACACGCACAGATCCTGACTCAGAGCGGACATCCTTCTGGATTGGGACAAAGGGGATCTGAGAGCGCACGCACGCACGTACGCGGGGTGTCGCAAATCTAATTAGAGAAACCTGCTCCTTTGCTGCCAGCCAGCCCAGCCTTATCCCTGATCGCCCACTTTACGCTGCGTTTCTTGGCAACCGTTTACGTCACTGACATGGCGTGCTGGCGTGTTGGGACGGCTGCAGTCTCGTGCCAGCAAAATCAGAGGCGTAGGGTCGTCGTGCGATTCACACATGGGGTAGTCGAGCGTGATGTAAGTTCACAGATAATGATCATATCTTCTGCCTGTAAAAGAATGTTGACTTCTCAGCTCATTGACCCTTTAAGCCCTCACGATGCATTGAAGCATAACTTTACATCCCTGAATACAGAATTATTTTGCCTACAACCAGTGGTTTTAGAACGAAAATTTACATAAAACTGGTTTACCAATTCATGGCAATTTTCTTAAATTTTTAAATCACATCAAATCATCTTCATCCACTACAAGTCGAGAATTGCGACAGCAATTCGCGGCTTGTAGTGGATGAAGATGACAATGGTAAATTCAGGCTTGTTGGTACCATTTTCAGCTGACGTTTGCTCAAGATATTGCAATCTTGGGATTAACAAGTCAGTGTCCTCAGTAGTGTGGGAGCAGCGAGTGCACTATGGTACTACGGGGCGGATACCCTGGTGCAGTGTGAAAAGCTGCCTGCTTTGAAAGTTGGAGATCGCGGGTTCGAACCCCGCCTTCAAGTTTCAAAGAAACAAAATGTTTCTTCCTGGTCCATTCGTAAACATTCAATTTTTGTGGGGAGCCTCCGTGACCGAGAGGTAGCGTGCTCGGCCTCAGACAGGGCGCAAATTTCGAATCCTGTGTCTGGAGGGCAGTGTCATAGCATCATCCTCTGGAGGTCCTCCTGGTCCAGTATAGCCTGGCCTATATGTGCACAAAGGTGGCCTAAACCCACTCACAAACTCACTCACTCACTCACTCACTCACTCACTCACTCACTCACTCACTCACTCACTCACTCACTAATTAATTCACTTTATGTTTGCTTACCTGCATCAAGAGATCATTGTTTTAGTAATAATGAGAAAATGAATATAAATGTTTATAATGAAAACATAATCAGATAATAGACCACATTTTATTGTCCATCTGACCCAGAACAAAAACTAAGCAATATCACCAAAACTGCGAGCACACTACAACTACAGTCGTGATTGACGTCACTGAAACCGCAGTGAAATTAGCTGATCGCTGGGCAAGCGTCGCCATAGAGAGCCCATTTGTATCACATTTGTACAACGTCGGCCCACGTCTTCGATGCTGGTCCAACACTGTACAAATGTTACACAAAATGTTGTGTGTTTACTGGAAAGCACGTACGTACAAGCGGCCAGCAGGCATCAAAGACAACCCAGAATGCCGGTGCACGCAGCTCCAGCCTCTAGGTACTGACTGATGACAAGGCGCACCGAGGACTAGGGGGGACGATAGCCAGAATCGATACGTCGATCATAGGGTAAGCGTTGAGGCCAGAGACAGCCCAGGCACAAGACGTCGAATCAATGTTGGCTCAACGCTGGTCCACCGTCTATGACGGTGGACCAACGTTAAGCCAACATTGATTCGACGTCTTGTGTCTGCTGGGAATTAAAGGTCATGGCGTCAGAAGGGGCTGCTGGCCGCATTTTATCTTCAAGCCAACACACGACCACCTACACCGTGCTGGTGAACTAGACACTATTCAGTCTTTCAGGTTTTGCACTCAATGCTGCCAACCGTAAAAAAACATGTGAGACAAGCGGGATCGAAAATGTTTTTGTTATTGCCATGAGCCCGATAAGCAGAATCCGTGAACACCATTGACCAGACATACAATACAAAGTGCACACCACTAGAGCATTCTACTGAAAAGATCACAAATATCAATTAGAGGTCATGGAAACATTATTGTAAAAACTACCATTCATTTCTCACTATGGTGGTCTCCGTGACAGAGTTAGCGATGTCTTTAGCCCGGCAAATACGAGGCGTTGACCCATTGTTAGTTTAGTGTTGTATGGCGTCGACGACGGTGGGCCGACATTAAAACAACATTAGGTAAAAGTATTTGTCTTTATATGGATTGGTAAATCGTTCCAACTGATCATTATATAGGCCTACGTAACGTTAGAGCCGAGTAGTGCAGATAAGAATAGGGCAGAGCAGAGCAGACCAGAGTCACGAAGAGCAGAGCTGGGAGCAGGACAGGAGAGAGCAGGGCAAGGCAGGACAGGGTATGACAGGACAGGCCAGGGGACCGAGCAGTGCAGGACAGAGCATGACAGGACAGGGTAGGACAGAGCAGAGCAGAGCCTGACAGGGCAGGGCAGGAATGCCAGGACAGGGCAGGCAGGACATGATAGGACAGGTCCGAGCAGGGCAGAGCATGACAGGACAGGGCAGGACAGAGCAGAGCAGAGCAGAGCAGAGCAGAGCATGACAGGGCAGGAATGTCAGGACAGGGACAGGGCAGGGCATGGCATGACATGGCAGGGTATGATAGGGCAGGGCATTTCAGGGCAGGATATTTCAGGGCAGGACATGACAGGGCATGGCAATCGGGATGCAGGGCATGGCAGGGTATGGCAGGGCTTGGCAGGGCAGGACATTTCAGAGCAGGGCAGGGCAGGACAGGGTATAGGAAGGCAGGGCAGGGTATGGCAGAGCTGGGCATGCCAGGGCAGGACATCTCAGGGCAGGGCAGGGCAGGGCAGGGCAGGGCAGGGCAGGGCAGGGCAGGGTAGGGCAGGGCAGGGTATAAGAGGGCAGGGCAGGGTATGGCAGGGCTGGGCATTTCAGGGCAGGGCAGGGTATGACAGGGCATTTCAGGGCAGGGCATTTCAGGGCAGGGCAGGGCAGGGAAGGGCAGGGTATGGCAGGGCAGGGAAGGGCAGGGCAGGGCAGGGCAGGGTATGACAGGGCTGTGCATTGCAGGGCAGGTCATTTCAGAGCAGGGCAGGGCAGGACATGATGTGGGAGGGCAGGGCAGGGTATGGCAGAGATGTGCATTCCAGGGCAGGGCATCTCAGGGCGGGGCAGGGCAGGGCAAAGTATAGGAGGGCAGGGCAGGGTATGGCAGGGCTACGCATTCCAGGGCATGGCAGGGTATGACAGGGCACGGCAGGGCAGGGCAGGGTATGGCAGGGTAGGGTTTGACAAGGCTGGGCATTTCAGGGCAGGACATTTCAGAGCTGGGCAGGGCATGGTATAGGAGGGCAGGGCAGGGTATGCCAGAGGCTGTGCATTTCAGGGCAGGGCAGGGTATGACAGGGTAGGATATGACAGGGCTGGGCATTTCAGAGTAGGAGATTTCAGGGCAGGGCTGGGCAGGACTGGACTGGGGAATGATACGGGGCAGTGCATCATGGCAAGGAACAGCAGGTGGAAGGGCATGCCAGGGCAGGACATGACAGGATAGAACAGAGCAGGACATAGCAGGACAGGACAGGACAGGACTGGGCTGGATAGGATAGTGGAGAGCAATGCAACGAAGATCAGGGCAGCACAGCTGGGGTAAGCCAGGGTAGGGTGAAAATGGTGCAGGACACTGCAAGGCAAGACAAGGCAAGACAAGACAAGACAAGACAAGACAAGACAGGACAGGACAGGACAGGGCAGGACAGGACAGGACCGGACAGGACAGGACAGGACAGGACAGGATAGGATAGGACAGGACAGGACAGGACAGGACAGGACAGAACAGGACAAGACAAGACAATACAGGACAGGACAGGACAGGACAGGACAGGACAGGACAGGACAGGACAGGACAGGACAGGACAGGACAGGACAGGACAGGACAGGACAGGACAGGACAGGACAGGACAGGACAGGACAGGACAGGACAGGACAGGACAGGACAGGATAGAGAAGATAAACATAATCAAATAGGAGATGTGTTTGAACCTGTATGTCAGGCACAGATAATCATCGCCGGTACAAAACGATTAGACAATAGGCTTCTATTTACGTTGGTTCTATGTTTGGTACCCACGTAAGCTGTTTATGTCGTTCGTACTGCTACAAAGTCTGCCACCCACGCACGCCCACCCACATAGACCATCCCGTACACCCTGGATACAGATTAGGGCTCAGGTGGTCCCTGCTCCAGATCGTGGGACACGTACGTATTTTATAGCGGTCACTGCCAACTGAAGTCCTCTCACTGTCTGCCGTTTGTTTTACTGTCGAAGCAAGTCGTCCTCTTGGATATGAAAGGGTGTATCTGCCACTTCGCGAAGTGGCAGATACACCTTTTCATATTCGCGGACGTCGCATCTCTGTTCTACAATCACTGCCTTTTCATTGACGCGATTGAATGGCCGATCGCCCGCGATCGCCCGCGGATGTTGTGATCTGGTTCTGGCCTGTCCTTGGTGGTTGTATCCCTTGAGCGTATGATTAGGCCTACTGTACATTGAATTACTAAAGTATGATTATATCACCGGTTAATAAACCAGAAACAAGACTGTCTAACTATATATAGGGTATATGATTGGGCATATATGAATGATACATATTGTACATATACACTGCAATCTAGCTTTCTCAGAGTCACAACAGCCCAGCAAATATGAGACGTTGAGACAATTATGATTTATTGTTCGGTCAGCGTCGCAGACGCTTGTCCAGCATTAAACCAGCATTGGGTCAATGTTTCATATTTGCTGAGCTGCCAGACATGACGGAAAACTTCCCAGGATTTTGTTTTATATTTAATATATATATTATATTTAAAATAAAATGACATATGGAGAGATTTTGTATATATAATATATATATTATATTTAATATGAAATGACAAATGGAGAGATAAACGCGCGCGCGCGGTGGATCAACGCAGAAATCGCTACATGTGCGGCCAATCGCGTGTATTCAAAGGTCACATTGTTAATGTCTGTGGTCGATTTTTAATTCTGCCGCGCGGACGTCGCAACGCAACGCGTCGCGCATCCAAACGCGCTCAATGGATAAGCAGCCTTATCACAGCATGACTTTCTAGGTACTATAGCGCCAATCACAGCCGTAGGGATCATTGATAGAAAAAGAGTATAGGGCATAATTATCCGGATTTCAGAATCCTCCTGTCCCGATACTGCTGCTCGCCTTTGCACAGTAGTAGGCCCCCTGTACGTCCCCTTGGATACGAAAGGGTGTATCTGCCACTTTACAAAGTGGCAGATACACCCTTTCCTATCCAAGAGGACGATAACTTACGTTACAGATAATCTATACATTGGCTCAATATTACATCGATTTCTGACAGAAGATCGTTATTGAAACAGCGTTAGCCAATTTATTCATCCTACATCAGCTTGTGTATCGCCGATCGATCCATAAAATCGTTCAATACTGTGGAGTGAGTGGAATGTCAGCCCACGCTGTAAAGTATTGACCCCCCCCCCCCCCCCCACCCCCACTCACCCCCTACTGTATGTACTATGTTCAAAGGAGATATCATTAACATCCACTGACAAAATAGGAATTCGCTCAATATTATTACCGTGGCATTTTTTTATTTGGCATATTTTTTTCGATCGCGGAGATACACATTTGTGTGGTCACTGGGTATTAAGGCGGGGATACTGATGTAGTGGTCGCGCACAGTGCCTGTCACGCAGGAGTTCGCGGGCTCACCCCCCGCTCTGGTATTCAGGCTGCAAAGAACCAAAAATGTTTCTTCCCTGCATACTCGAGAGGAGTCAGTGTTGTGGGCAGCCTCTGTGACCGAGACGTAGCGTGCTCAGCCTCAGACCGTCAATACCCAAATCTCGAATAATATGTCTGGAGGGCAGTGTAATCTGCTGCACCTCACAAACTTCTGGGGGTTTCTTGGCCAAGTTTAGCATGTAGGCCTATTATGTACAAAGGTAGTCTAAAGCTCCATTTATTCATCTATATATTCACAAATCACAGGTTCGCAGATCTTCAGGATGTAAATACAGCATTCAAGATCATTTGGAACGTTCAAATTCGGGCCACATACCGACTGACTTAACAAGATTATGACCCGATTAGTTTTCCAGCCCCGACACAATACTCATGTTTAAACGGACTACTCGTGACATTTCCCGACATACCGACAAGATTTAGGCCTTAGGCTCCGCTCAATCCCTATGCACATTGGAAACCAATCGGGACATTGATCGGAACAGTATCTGACCATGTTTTGTCGCCCCATTCGACCATTTGCCTTGTCGACCCATTGTCCCGATATGTCCCGAGTGCGAGGAAGTCGGGACTTTACCGCTCGACTTATAAGCTGTACTGTAGCTGGTGCTAACAATAATATTCATCAGTCAACAACGTCACTTCGTTCAAGCTGAACAGACAAGATATAAGGTTGTCAGCCAACTGTACCAACAGTTGTACCATGTACGTATATGGAATACATATATCATGTTTAAATTACCCGTTTACATAACTTAACACCTGGTATGATGCGTCTGAGCTCTTCAAGTGCTCGAACAGAACTGACTGTTTGTAAAGATGGGGGTTGGACTATATGCAGAGAAAACACACAGTCCATGAGGATTCGTGATATGAACTGTCTTACACTAGACTGCCAACAATATATCTTCTGTTCATATGAGCACGTACATAGACGTACAATACGTCATCCGAAAACAATAATATCACATGCAATGTTAGACCTGTTTTTTATGCAGCCCGTCTCCACGAACACTGAAAAAGGCGATACCATATTCAGCCTATATAGTTGAGCTGTTAACTGTTAAATTTCAGCAGAATCGTTCATTTTGCTCTACAATTCTGAAAATTGGCAGATATGTCAAAGATGATAATATGCTGCTTCATATATGATAAGAAGACAAGTCATTGAGTCATCGGAACCTGCTCAAAATTCAATGTGGCCGCCAAGATGGCCGCGGCTATCGAAATCGTACTATATATATTGAATTTTATCGCACATAAAATTCGATCTTTGTGTCAACACCCACGTGCTGGGTCAGTAATCTCATCTGTAATGTTTTAGGTGAAAAAAAAATATAATAAACGTGTGACTATAACGTACATGTGCAAACTACTAAATGGCGCGTGATTTGTTTTCGGCTTTAGACGCTTTATTGAATTTCTCTTATGATGGGGTTTACAGTTATTAGTTATAGGGGGTTCTATTATCCTTGCTAGTTCTGAAAGCTCACAGGAGTTGGTATTCCCAAAGAGCCTAAACACGATAAATTGAACCAATAATGCTTTAATTTTGGACCTGAGCGTCGCAGACGTGTTGATTGGGAAGAGCTTAATCTGGTGCTCAGAGATATGATTGGTTTAGATCGCGAACTTAACCAATAGTATATCTGAGATCTAGGTTAAGTCCTTGGGCTCTGTTCTTTCGGCTGACCTTGACCATCATGTCAGCCTCGTAGCTCGACGAGCTCCAGCTAATAACTAGCTCAGCTACTTATCACAACACCAGCAAAGACGAGGATTCATCCAATGCTGTTTTAATGCTGGGCCACCTCATTTTGGTCATCTTGGCGTGATTGTGACAATTATTGATGACGTTGATATTATTACCATAGCGATGTAATCCTTTCTAAAAGCCTACATAAAAAAATATGAATTAAGTTTGAATGTAATGTAATCTGTAGCATATGATTGAAGGTGTCTTTACATGAATTCGTATTCCTTGTGAGAAATATTCTTCATAGTGCACCATCATCATGTCTGTACACTTTTGCAACGTTTGGAGGATTATATGCACAGCCACGATAACCATACAATGTGCCAGCAGGGATTCCAGCCTGATACGTCCATGTTACGTGTTATGAATCAAGTCAACACCTGAACCCACTAAAGCTGAATAAACCACCCATAGAAAATCTACTGAAACTAGGAGGGTCTAGTTTTTTGTGAACAAAAAACTGGAGATGTCTCCCCTCCAGCAGCATAACCATAAAGGTTGGTAGCTAATAGATGTAGTTTCAATGGCTTTTGCGTAATTAATGTTATTAAATGGCTCCTGTGGACAGTAGAGACTATGTATTAAGCGGAATTTTTCATTCCGTTTTGGTGCGAAACATTTGTCAACACTCCCAGCAAACACGACGTTGACCAAATGCTGGTCCAATGCTGGCCCACCGTTTGCGACGCTGGCCCAGCATCAAACCAGCACTGGTTCAACGCCTCGTGTTTGCTGGGCTGCGTTTAACCCAGTAAACACATATGTGTAGCATTTGTACAATGTTGGGCCAGCATCGAAGACTTGGGCCGCCATTGTACAAATGTTACACAAATGTTTTATGTTTGCTGGGAAGAGCAGCAGGTCTACTGCTTAATAATGCTGGCGGCGATTACAAGCAGTCACCGACCCAAAGTCTGTTAATTGTTGGGCCAGCGTCGCCGGTGCTGGCCAGTATGCATTCAGTCCTAGTCATTACTTCATGCTGGGGTATCTGCATGCTGGCGGTACGGTCACAATGCTTTGAACCAAAGCTGGGTTTATGTTGGCCCGCCGTCTGTGACGCTGTCCCACATTCAGCGTTGCGCGAAATACAACACAGTAACCCAATACTGGGCTAATGGTGGGTCAGCGTCGTAGACGGTGTGCCAAATTTAGCCCAGCATTGGGTCAACGTCTCGTGTTTGACCGCCTGCACGATACAAAGCGGTGGAGAGAAATGAATGGGAGACTCACAGCATAGAGACAGACAGAGCGGACAAGGGTAAACCAGCATGTCCCCACCTCCCTGTGAGAGGGGAGACATAATAAATCACACATAACTAGAAGAATCTAGTTTTTTTGTAAAAAAAAACTGGTTATGTCTCCCCTCCAGCAGCGTAACCATAAAGGTTGATAGCTAATAGATGTAGTGTCAATTGTTTTTCAAGTTTTGTAATTAATGTTACTAAATGGCTCCTGTTTACAGTAGAGACTATGTATGTTGATGTGGCCGTTTTTTTGTATCTAAAGCATCTTCCCTTGCAAGGTTTGCTACTCCTCAGGCCTTGCTGCGTCAAGACTTGCTGCCGGGAAGATGATCTACAGTAACTAAATCGTCTTTAGGCTCAATCAGTTGGGCAACAGTTTTATATATCTTCACAACCGGTGATGTGCAAAACACAATTGTGGCCTGTCAGCACTCCCAGCAAACACGAGCAGTTGACCCAATGCTGGTCCAATTCAGGCCCACCGTCTGCGACGCTGGCCCAGCATAAAACCAGCACTAGTTCAATGCCTGGCGTTTGCTGGGCTGCGGGCCGACACCCACCCAATGTCTGTTAAATGGCCAAAGATTCGCATCCGTTCCCATGTACATTTTTGAATCTCTGGCCACATATTTTCTTTCTTGGCCTGACAGTTCCTTTTTGCAACCTTCCAGGCAGCGACATACTCAGCAAACACGAGACCTCCACCCCACGTTGGGTTGATGTTGGCTCGCCGTTTACCCAACAGTGGGTAGAGGTTTCGTGTTTAAACACGACCCATCTACCCAATGTTTGACCAATTTTGGCCCACCAACATTGGTCAAACATTGGGTAGATGGGTCGTGTTTGCTGGGTAGAGAAGTACCAACGTGTAAAAAATTGTGTGGCACGGGTAGTCTGTGAGGCTTCTCGTTTTAGCAGATTTGTTTTAGATCACTGCGTTGGCTATCAATCAAATATCGCACAAATATCGTTTTAACATGTTTAAAACGAGCACCAGCACATTAAAACCTTTCTTTTTTATCAACCTATATTTAATATATCCCTTTGATTTATTATCTGTTCATTTGAGATTTGATAGCACAGCTTTTTCACACTGGACCGAAAGGTAGCGTGCTCGGCCTCAGACCACCAGGGCTCGAATTTCAAATCGCGTGTCTGGAGGGCAGTGTCATTCAATCATCTCACAATTCTCATGAGGTTATCCTGATCCAGTTTAGCCTATACGTGCACAAAGGTGGCCTAAAACCCCATGCATTCTTTTATTCATACATTCATTCTTTCATTCATTTATTCTCGGCAAATTCTTTCAGAGAGAATGTAAATTTTAAGCTAATGTTCCCCCACCAAAATAAACCGAAATCCCTGCTTCTGCGCTAAAGGGGTGTGCTTGAGCCTGACGAACGAGGATTGCGATCCTACCGTATCCCGGTGTGATTACAGGGCTGTATCCGGGGTGTAACAGCGCCGGATGCTACGCGTATCAGTATCCTCGACCGGGTCCGGTTCACCGCCACATACATCCCAGTCACACGGGGTGTATTATGTGGACAACCATCCCAAATTATGTCGGGCAGACGCTGGCATGGAGCGTTGGTCAAACATTGCGCTAGCGCTAGACGGTATCGTGGATTTGCTCGGACTGCCGTCACTGCATCTCTGGATCTCTGACATCAGGGATGTGTAAAGAGTCTCACCAAAGATGTTATATAACATCCTTGGTCATACTGTGCAATAGGTCACCTGATGTCAGAGTGCCAGACGTGTAGTGCGGGAGAGTGAATGTTGTCTTATGTCGCTTTCTGTACTTTGTTGCAATACCGTGAATAAGTCGGGACTCTGTCTTAGATAATTGATCTATTATTTTCGAAAAAGTCCTTCAGGCCTAATTTAACATAAAATCCGGTCCATCCGGAATTGGATTTCGCTATAATTATCCATGTTGCAAGTCAAAAGTGGAACCCATGAGCACCATGGGAAGCGTTCCACAACGATTGATAATGATCAACCATAGTCTACAGACACCAGGGTACATCTGGTTTCGGTGTCTTGGATTACTATAGGCCTAATATTAGACGCCAAAAAATACACAGTCTTTATAATGTTCAGCCGTGCATATGATAATAATTGTGTAAGACAATTAACCCGAAGAGAAGAAACACTCCAATTTATGTTTATTCTAAACAAATACAATGTGTCAGAGACTAAAAACCTCCGCGGCCTCAGTGAATGTGAATTGGATCTAGATCCTGAACGTTATCCGGATCATCGCCAAACTAAACAAAAAAAGTCAGGACTTGGCCTGATACACAATATTATATATATATAGACATCTATAGACCCCCTAGAGGTGTTGTGTGCAAAAACTGAAGACAATCTGACGAGCAGTTCCTGATATATGGTTCGGGAATGTTTGTTAAAACAACTAAATAGGCCATAGTGCTGAACCAAAAGTACAGTTACGCCAAAGTGCACATCAATACCCCCCAAGAGGTGTTGTGTGAAAAATTTGAAGACAAATAGACAGGTAGTTCCTGACACAGTGTGAAGTAGGTTAAATATGCACGCGACAGAAGCAAAAACATGTAGTATGGGGGAGTCATAACAACAAAAAACGAGTAAAATGGAAAAATTAAATAGACAAATTCTACATTAACGATATTCAGGTACGGATGATGGACGATGATATCATGGTGGATGATGATATAAGATGGACTAAAGTACATATATCATGTATTGTGGGGGATTGACCTTCAGGACTCATACATCATACCACATGACGTGTATCCAGACATGATATACCGTGCAGGAAGTAGATGATCTCCCAACAATGATTCAATGGTGAGCCGACGTCTACGGACCTCTTCTCAGTAAACACAAAACTTTTGTATAACATTTGTACAATGTTGGACCAACGTCGAAGACGTTGGGCCGTGGTTGTACAAATATTATACAAATGTTTTGTGTTTGCTGGGTTGAATCGGCGCTGGTAAGACAAATGTATGAATATTGATGTACAATTATAATAAAGTATCTGAGGGATTGTTGGATATAATATCATCATCGTTCGTTTCCGGCATAAACTATTTCAATGACATGCCGTTAGGTACACATATCTACATATCACAATGTACGCGATTACTCATATCAAATAAAATACATGATCGATTTCCAGCTGCTGCCGACTAAACAGCATTGACACTACTCTTCAGACCCAGAATTTGAACCCTATCCTGGTGGTCAGTAGCCAAATATGCTACTGAAAAAAATATATCCGAATAGAGCTGAAGTCAATACAAAAGATAAAGAGGAAACGTTTCCATAATCATAGTTAAGCATACTTGTACAATGCACCGGATTAATATAATGTTGTTATTAAGGTTATTGATAACTATTAACCCTTTAACCGCCGGTGCCGCATATATTCGGGTTGTCATTTTTTATTAGCACATTAAATACCACATTTAAATATGTTAAAGATAAAATGTGACATCAAACAACAAGATTTGAAAAGCGTTGACCCTCATTTTGTCAAATCTGAATAATTTTCACCCACTTGAAGTTGTGGATCGCGTAAGCGAGACATAACTTCAAGTGGGTGAAAATTCAAATTGAATAATTTGGCGGTTAAAGGGTTGAACCCATGATCAAGGTCAGCTGTTAGTCACAATAAAAGTGTCATCTGATGCTGCTGTTATTCGGTCATGACTTTTCTTCGCTGATGGCGTATTTTTTAGATCAGCACTCAACCACACTCCACCGTATTTGATAGCTGTCCACGTGGTTCGTACTATAACGTCTTCAAATGCCATATCTCAAGCGTGACGTATAATATATAATCACATTAATTTTATGATTAACTGTTGCAGTAAAAAAATAATATAATTTATTGATATGTCAGCACCATGAACAGCGCTCGTTGGACAGAATGGGTTGGAGACCCAGACGGATTGACGTCATTACAGATGTAGTTTAATGTCGTGATGGTGTCCAGCAGACACAAGACGTTGATTTATTGTTGGTTTAACGTTGGTCCAGAGTCGTGGACGGTCGACCAACGTTAAAACAACGTTGATTCGACGTCTTGTGCTGGGTGGTGATGCTGGTCTGATGTGGGACATTAAAACGAAGCAAAGGTAGCGGCCCAATGCTGGCTAGAGGTTGTGTTGACGTCTCTGACGTCGGTACAACCTCTAGCCAGCGCTGGGCTGTAGAGGGGCGTGACATCAATGACAAAAGTCGTTTTTTGCGGTAAATGTCGTAAATGTCGTACGTTATTCTACCCAGCTTTCCTGCTGCACTGAGTATCTGGTCAACACGGAAGCAGCGGCGAGGTTACATTATTATTTCTTATTTCATTATTAAACACCGATAACAAAAACGGTTTCAGGTGTAAATGAACGTGATAAAATGTCAGCATCTTTGAATTACATTTGATTTCATATATTTGAGAGGAGACTGACATTGGGAAAACGGTGGAGGCGGTATCGCTATGGGTGACTTTGAAACTGAGCACGATCGGTGTCGTCACTTGACATTATAGCATTCCATGTCTACATGTACTTGGTGTGAAGGCAGATGTGGTTCCCAAATATGATCACAGTTACCAGGTTTCCGGAACACATCATGGCTTCGAATTATTGCCATCAGAGATCACAACTTTTAAAATTTCGAGTGAAGGTTGAACAGGCATGCACGCACATTGAATATGGTGCTTTTCTCGACTTAGTATCTGTATGAGTTTGTCAGCATTTCACCATGATGAATTCTACCTTTTATAGCTGCTGATATCTCTCAGATGTAGGCCTACCTGGCAGACACAAGATGTTGAATCGATGTTGGTTTAACGTTGGTCCAACGCCGTAGACGGTGGATCAACGTCAAACCAACATTGATTTAACGTCTTGTGTTTGCTGGGTAATGCGTATCCCATAAAACATCAGACGTTGTTTTAATGTTGGGTCAGCGCCGGAGGCGGCGGTCTGAACCAACATTCAAACAGGTTAATATAATATATTGCTCGCTTGGCTTTATATATTTATATCACACGACTGATGTCGTTCTTTTTATTGTTGTAAGATTTGTTTGATTTGTTTGTAGATCTGAGTACTTGTTACTTAAACTGTTAAAGCTAAGTGGATAAAAAATAGTAGTTTCAATGTTATAGGTAATGAAATACACCTGCGAAAAGGCAAAGGTTTATTGACCACCATGCATTGCACAGCATGCATTGAGGGCTTCATAGATTAGGAACAGTAAAATAACAGTTCCGAATTGTCTTATAGTAAAATCAAACAATCACTCTATGGATGTCATATCTTCATTGTAAATTGTCTCAGTGCCTCGAAAGGTAAATGATAACAGCCAATTGAAGCTTGAATAGTTGACATATATATTTTGTGGATGGAAGTGGATGAAAAACACCACTGAACAAATCAGCACAGAACGGGTAGTCCGTCATTATAATCAGATATTATACAATGTACATGTAGTACTGTGCATTTTAGCCGCTGGAGAAGATGATAATTTTTGTCGGAGCCCCCGATCATTCAAGTGTTAAACGTGTAACTTGATACTTAAGTATCGGGACACGAGGCTGGGCGTCCACCCACTCACTGACACGCTGATCGATCCGTGTGGCGCACAGCCGGACTCCCTGCGTGCCGAGATCCATGCTCTGAATCCCATCTGGGATTCTAGCTGTATCAGGCGATGTGTCCATGCCAAACTGAATTCAGCTCCCGTTCTCCTGACAAAGCTGGCATTGATCACTGCAGGTTTTTCCATAGCGAGTGGTTTATTATACAGTGAAGGAATTCTAATGCTTACTGAATGTATATAACTCACTGATACCGTGTTTTTCCATACTATACCAATTAGTCCGAGTTTGACCTGAACTGCATGGTTCAACGTCAGAGCTGGACAGCATAATCAAAAACTGTGGTTTTCTATGCTGTATGTTCAATGTACGCTGAGACCAATAATTTCATGAAAAATCTTAGGGTAGCCCTATTTAAATGATACATTCACCCATAAAGACAGGGGTTTAAATCTCCACGTTAAGGAGTTATTCCGATGAGATGTAAATCTGTCATTATAAAATAATGTAAACATAATTGATCAAAGAATGACGCAGTAATTCATTGCGAAATCGATCGTCCGCGCACCATATTTTTGGGGCACAGCATTAAGAATGGCAATGATTACAGACTAAAATAAACACACATAGGCCTATATATATGTAATAGAATATGAATAATTAATATAATTTTAAAAAGCTGAAGTATGAGGATATCTGGGTGTTTATCGAGACTCCAATGTGGGAGCTATCCCAATACACACAAAACATTTGTATAACATTTGTACAATGTTGGACCAGCGTCGAAGACGTTGGGCCAACGTTGTACAAATGTTATACAAATGTTTTGTGTTTTCTGGGAGCAAGGAAGTTATAATATATTAGACCTATATTCCTTGCTGGGATAGATCTGAACACAGCAACTTCCCAGTGGTTCACTGACCGTCCCCATATGATGGCCGTAGAATACGGCCATTATAATTGTTTTTAATTTCCCAAGTGCGGGAATCTTCTTTAGACGTTAGAATCAAACGTTTGTAGACGTCAGCTTCTGACGTATAGGGACGGTCCCCGCGCTGCAAGGGCTAAGTGAAGTCAGCTATCCATCATTACATGATTTCTTTTTTGTTTGTGTATTACCCCGGAGCTGAAGTAATTCGTAATTCATACCGACTTCCTCTTCCCGGCTTGTCTGCCAATCACCGCATGCGTATCCATGTGTTGCCATGACTACGTTTTCGTCGGGAAATGGTGGGTGTGGTTGCATGATTGGTGTCGCATTTCTGTGGATTCTATATTAGCCACATAAAAAGTGAGCTAAGCCGAAGCAGGTAGCTCATGCAAATGACTAATTTTTAATAACCAATACAGCCCTGGGATATTTAAACCATGGGGACCAAAGGCTTTTTCGATTTTAAATCTTAATATGGGGCATAAATGTCTTAGCTAGCTCTTTCCTATAATGGTCTGGTGATTAGACATTAGACATATTTCAATTCTTCTAGTGCGGGGACCGTCTTTGTATACGTCAGAATCTGACAGACGTCAGATTCTGACGTATAAAGACGGCCCCCACAATGTATTAAGTCGACCTGAAGTTCGAAGCAATTACATAGGCCTAATGGTCTTATACATGCGGTCTTAATACTCGTGACGGCGTAGTTAGACTACTGAACGTGTGACAAGTGCTTGAACACTAGGCCTACCTGGCGAGACAGATGGGATGCATGTCGAGTTGGGATGGACAATGTCAATGCCAGATCTACAGCACGTGCCGAATATCAAATCAAGACTGATTTATTGTTTAATACCATGGGCCAGCACTTTATACGTTCACTTAGCAATGGGCAGCAAAGCATCATTTATCTGTTGATACTATTATGTTTTTTAAATGGTAAACATAAGACAGCAGATGATCAGCGTACGATAGGGCTTATATAGACATAGGGGGAGGGGGGAACACAGCCAACATAACCCAGCAAAGATAGTACATTAAGCCAATGCTGGGTTAATGTTGGTCCACTGTCTGCGACGCTGTCCAACATTAACCCAGCATTGGTTGAATGTACCATGTTTGCAGTGTAGTGACTGCTGGGCGAACGTTGCGGAGCGAAATTTTAATGTACATGTCCCGCCCACGTGGATCAATCTACTGAACGTTAACAGTGTAAATGGAATGCCTTGATCCGTATCAAGCATTTAATAAATGTCTATCGCTTTAGCCAACATTAGGCCAGCGCTGGGCGGAAGCATCCCGGTAGTTACACAGTGTGGATCGTGGGCGTCCAGCAAGGCCTGCATTCTGCGCAGTAATGCTCTGTTTACTTCCACACGGACCTAACCAGAATCCTACATATGGATCAGTTGTCACAGCTGTGCAGCCTGTAATGCCATGCTCATCAACGTTTCTGAAGACCGCGACTTTAACGTCAGGCTCATTGTATAAAACTCTTGCCCACACAGCACTGTCATGCCTAATGATCATCTGGGATCAGACCACATCCACATAACAGGTAATACACGTTTTAGCATTGCTGGGCGTGGGGTGCATCCCAGCAGAAATACTGATCCCAGTAAACACAAAACATTTGTATAACATTTATACAAGGTTAGACCAACGTCGAAGACGTTGGGCTGACGTTGTATAAATGTTATAAAAATGTGATGGCTTGCTGGGATATTACAAAAACTCCAACTAGATCTATGTAATTTTTGAAACCATCAAAAACTAGCAATCCGCAGTAGCAAAAAACGAAGAGATGGACATCTTCTCGTTTTGCCACCCTTAAATAATGCAGCACGACTCATACCAATAAAGCGATGAGAAATAAATTATTGCCAGTATTTCCAATACATAGACCACTATCAAGATGTTTTTGGAAAATATTTTCAGACATTATTACTTTAATTGCTGCACTTGTTATCAAAGCAGAGATAGTATTGGTCAATAATAATCTTGGTCAATGTGAGTTTCTAGATAGCCAAGCTGACGTACCTTGATAACGTTGGCCAGCAAAACAAGCAATGCTACGACGTTGGCCCAACATAAAACCAACGTAGAGTGCTTACTGGGCAGGGAAGCTTATCTTTAGGACAGGATCCACAATCCCAGTGATCCCGGAGAGCGTGTACAGACGCCCACCAGGAATCACGGGAGAAGCGTCCCCGCGCGTCCCACAGGACTCTGGCTGGCACAGAGTGTGAGACGGCCCACGCGCGATCCAGGTGGTGAAGAGACCTGGTTGGCCTTCCTGAGTCAGCGGACAGTCCAGGGTATTATCCGCAGGTCAATACTCCAGAGTCGTTTCAGTTACCATATCAGAGAAAAGCTTTGATCTGCCTGGACAGAGATCCATCCCAGTGGTGGTGAGGATAGGGGAAGGTGGGCGTCTACTCCCTGCAAAAAAGTAAAATTATTGACGCACATGAACTTGAACCCATGCAGCAAACACAAAACATTAGTATAACATTTGTACAATGCTGGACCGACGTCAAAGACGTTGGGCCGACGTTGTACAAAATTGTTATACAAATGCTTTTGTTTGCTGGACTAATTGAAAACAAAACAGCTTAATATCGATGTAGTGAGTGGTCTGACAATATCTGTATCTGTATGTTACGTGACAGTACGCACTATTGTGCCATCGCGCCACGGGCACTATCGCGCCACATTGTGGGGTCTCGCTGTATGGGAACTACGCCTACGTCCATTGAGGTTCTTTTACGTCCAACTCTAGGTCAGTCAGACGAGCCATCTGATTTACGTGGTTCTCTTGAGCCCCACGACACACCATCGCTGCACGCATGTCCTAGTGTATAGAGGACCTGGCAGTCCCAGGCGGCCACCCATCTAATTATGAACCGGGCCCGACGTTGCTTAACTTCAGTGGTCGAGCCGATACCGATGAGCTAACGCCGTGTTCTGTATTCTGCAATAAGCAAATACATCTAGGCCTATGAATATATAACAGACTAAATATTTTTAAAAGTTTTTATCGTCTATGGCTCTGTGAAGAGCGAATAATGTTGTTTTAAATTCTCGCGTCAAAGATCATAAAATATGGTGAAAACACGTCTTTCATTCTGTTAAATCAAGTAGAGGTGGAATAAAGATCCAGATAATTAGCTCAGATAGATTGTTTTGAAAATTTGAAGACATTGCATGACGAGCTGCAAGCACCACGAAAAAATTCTACATGCCTCTTGCTCGTAAACTCTTTTTGAATGCCATATGGTGGTCTTAATGACGACAAGTGGACCAAAAAGGATGGGGGCGCTGGTGAATAGGTCACTGTCCGACTCTTCATCAAGGGAAATTTTCACAATCACTAGGGTGATATCAAAGCAGATTATGTCTCCATCTGCTTGTTTCAACACTGAAAACCACCATGCAGACGATAATAATCCATCGGCTAGCGCGGGACCGTCTTTACGCGGCAGAATCTGACGTATGTAGACGTGAGTCTGTAGACCCGCACTGAAGTAAATAAAACATTTATGATGGCCGTAGACCCATGACATAGGTATTCAAATGAATCGTAATTAGCCGACAAAGACATATATGATGATTTCAAATTCATGAAAACCCTTTTGATGGTTTTAATCAAAACAAGAAAGAGATAACCCTCTCACAGATTCACACAAAACTGAACAGAAATCAGAAAAACTAATTATTTGAAAATAGTATGTATTCTGTGGTTGATAGCCTAACTCAGTCCTAATTTTCTAATTAATTAGTTAATAGACATTGTGTAATTTACACCATGCTCGCCAGGGTAGCAATTATCCTTCATCACAGTTCATGAACATGAACTAAATCCAGACAATTCTTCACAGTTCATGAAACTATCAATCGTGAGTTTTCATGAACTAGCCATGAACCGAATTAAGCCTGATATAGTTCATAATAATTTATCAAAGTTCATGAAACTGTCTCTCATGACCTTTCTTAAACACGCTATGAACTTAATTGATTTTACCAAGTTCAAAAAAATCATTACTATTCATCAAACTCTCCATATCAACTACATGATCTAAATCATGAACAACATAAGTTCATCAAGTGTTCATTCATAGTCATGATTTTTCATGAGCTGTTTTTTGATAAAAAGTTTATGAACTTCATCTCACCTGGGATGGTCCGGAAATGTATGCCAAAACAACTAATTAGACCATATAACCAGAGGTGGGCCAAAAAATAGTTACCCAAAAATGCACAACTAGACCCCTAGAGGTGTAGTGTGCATAATTTGAAGACAATCAGACAAGTACTTTCTGACTTGGTGTGAAGTTGGTAAAAAATGCACACTGACAGAAGTAAAAAACATATATATCCTGGTAGTACGAGGAGTCATAATGATCAAACACGAGTAAAAAAGAAAACAAATGAATAGAAAAATTCTACATTATCGATATTCAGGTGCGGATGGTCGATCATAATATAAGATGGACTAAAGTACATATATCTCATGTACTGTGTGGGATTAAACTTCAGGACTTATATATCACACTACATGACGTGTATCCAGACATGATATACCGTGCAGGAAGTAGATGATCACCCAACAATGATACAATGGTGAGCCAACGTCTATGACCCTCTTCTCAGTAAACACAAAACATTTGTATAATATTTGTACAATGTTGGACCAACGTCGAAAACGTTGGGCCAACGTTGTACAAATACTATGCTAATGTTTTGTGTCTCTCGGGTTGGATCGGCGCTGGTAGGACAAATCTAAGAATATTGATGTACAAGTATAATAAAGTATCTGACGGATTATTGGATATAATATCATCTCCGTTGGTTCCCGGCATAATTTCAATGACATGCCGTCATGTACATATACCTCCATATCACAATGTACGCGATTAGTCAAATAAAATAAAATACATGATCGATTTCCAGCTGCTGCCGGCTAAATGGCATTGACACTACTCTTCAGACCCAGGATTCGAACCCTACCCTGGTGGTCAGTAACCAAATTTGACTATAAAAAAAGTATATTCAAAATGACCAAGACCTATAGTCAATAAAAAAGAAACGTTTCCATGATATAAGATGGACTGTTGTCGACTAAACGACATTAGCACCACTCTTCAGACCCAGGATTCGAACCCCATCGTGGTGGTCAGTAGGCAAATATGCTACTAAAAATTATATCCAAATAGAAATAAAATCAATACAAAAAAGGTAAAGAGGAAACGTTTCCATAATCATAGTTAAGCATACTTGGTCAATGCACCGGATTAATATAATGTTGGGATTAACCCTTAGAGCTCTCAGCAAAGAAATTTAAATTTTCAGCCATTTGAAGTTGTGTGACCGAAAATTTGTGTTATTTGTGAAATTTAAGTCCCAACATATATCAGTGTTTCAAGATTGAAAGCATTTTTTTTAACAACTGGTTATCAGGAGTGATACAGCTGCTAGTAGAAATACAGAATGTCTAGTGTAGTCGTCATCAGTGCTCTAAGGGTTAAGGGTATTCATAGTTATTAACCCTTTAGCCGCCAAATTATCCAATTCGAATTTTCACCCACTTGAAGTTGTGTCGCGCTGACGCGATCCACAGCTTCAAGTGAGTGAAAATTATTCAGATTTGGCAAAACGGAAGTCAACAAATTTTGAATTTTGCTGATTAATGCCACTTTTTATCTTTAACATGTTTAAAAGCTGATATGTAATGTGCTGATGAAAACTGTAAAAAACGAATATGGACGGCACCGGCGGGTAAAGGGTTGAACCCATGATCAAGGTCAGCTGTTAGTCACAATAAAAGTGTCATCTGATGCTGCTGTTATTCGGTCATGACTTTTCTTCGCTGATGGCGTATTTTTTAGGTCAGCACTTAACCACATCCATCTTATTTGAATAGATGTCCACGTGGTTTGTACTATAACGTTTCCAAATGCCATATATCAAGCGTGACATATAATATATATTCACATTAAGTTTATGAATAATTGTTGCAGTGAAAAAATAATATAATTTATTGATATTTCAGCACCATGAACAGCGCTCGTTGGACATAATGGGTTGGAGACCCAGACGGATTGACGTCATTGCAGATCTAGTTTAATGTCGTGATGGTGTCCAAGAGACACAAGCCGTTGAATCAATGTTGGTTTGACGTTGGTCCAGCGTCGTGGACGGTGGACCAACGTTAAAACAACGTTGATTCAACGTCTTGTGTCTGCTGGGCATGGTGATGCTGGTCTGATGTGGGACATTAAAACAAAGCCAAGGTAGCGGCCCAACGCTGGCCAGAGGTTGTGCCAACGTCTCTGCCAGCACTGGGCTGTTGAGGGGCGTGTCAATTGTCGTTTTTTTGTGGTAAATGTCGTACCTTTCCTTCGCCGAGCACTGCTGCACTGAGTATCTGGTCAACGGCGGAAGCAGCGGCGAGGTGACAATAATATTTCTTATTTCATTATTAAACACCGATAACAAAAACGGTTTCAGGTGTAAATGAGCGTGATAAAATGTCAGCATCTTTGAATTACATTTGATTTCAAATATTTGAGAAGAGACTGACATTGGGAAAACGTTGGAGGCGGTATCGCTATGGGGGACATTGAAACTGAGCACGATCGGTGTCGTCACTTGACATTATAGCATTCCATGTCTACATGTACTTGGTGTGAGGGCAGATGTGATCCCCAAATATGATCACAGTTTATCAGGCTACAGGAACACATCCAAGACTTCGAATTATTGCCATCAGTGATCTCAGCTTTTTAAAATTTCGAGTGAAATTTGAACAGGCATGCACGCACATTGAATATGGTGCTTTTCTCGACTTAGTATCTGTATGAGTTTGTCAGCATTTCACCATGATGAATTCTACCTTTTATAGCTGCTGATCTCTCTCGGATGTAGGCCTATATACCTCGCAGACACAAAATGTTGAATCGATGTTGGTTTAACGTTGGTCCAGCGTCGTAGACAGTGGACCAACGTCAAACCAACATTGATTCAACGTATTGTGTTTCCTGGGTAATTCATATCCCATAAAACACTAGACGTTGTTTTAATGTTGTGTCAGTGCCGGAGACGACGGTCTGAACCAACATTCAAACAGGTTAATATATTGTCTGCTAGGCTTTATATATTTATATCACACGACTGAAGTCGTTCTTTTTATTGTTGTACCATTTTTTTGTAGATTTGAGTAGTTGTTACTTAAACTGTTAAAGCTAAGTGGGTGAAAATAGTAGTTTTAATGTTATAGGTAATGAAATACACCTGCGAAAAGGCAAAGGTTCATTGACCACCATGCATTGCACAGCATTCATTGAGGGCTTCATAGTTTAGGAGCAATAAAATAACAGTTCGGAATTATTTTACAGTAATATCAAACAATCACCATGATCACTCTAGGGATGTCATATCTCCATTTTAAATGTTCTCAGTGCCTTGAAAGGTAAATGATTCAATTAAAACTGGAATAGTTGACATATATTTTGTGGGTTCAAATGGATGAAAAACACACTGAACAAATCAGCACGATCCGGCAAAAATGATACTCATTATAATCAGGTATTATACAATGTACATGTAGTAATGTGCATTTGAACCGCTGGTGAAGATAATAATTCTTGTCGGAGCCCTCGACTATTAGTGTTAAGCGTGTAACTTGATACTTAAGTATCGGGACACGAGGCTTGTCGTCCACCCACTCACTGACATGCTGATCGATCCGTGCAGCGCACGGCCGGACTCCCTGCGTGCCGGGATCCATGCTCTGAATCCCATCTGGGATTCTGTCTGTACCAGGCGATGTGTCCATGCCAAACAGAATTCAGCTCCCGTTCTCCTGACAAAGCTGGCATTGATCAGGCTTTCTCTTCGTGACTGGTTTATTATAAAGTGAAGGAATTCTAACTCCCTGATACCGGTTTTTTTCCATACTATACCAATTAGTCCGAGTTTGCCCTGAACTGCATGGTTCAACCAGAGCTGGATAGCATAACCAAAAACTGTGGTTTTCTATGCTGTATGTTCAGTGTATGCTGAGACCAATAATTTCATGAAAAATCTTAGGATAGCCCTATTTAAATGATACATTCACCCATAAAGACAGGTGTTTAAATCCCCACGTTAAGGCATTATTCTAATGAGATAAATCTGTCATTATAAAGTAATACAAACATAATTGATCAAATAATGACGCAGTAATTCATTGCGCAATCGATCGCCCGCGCACCATATTTTTGGGGCACAGCATTAAGAATGGCAATGATTACAGACTCTGTATTGCACAGAGAGTCTGTTATTACATATTGATTCCGATCGGTCTAAACTAAAATAAACACACATAGGCCTATGTATAATATATGTAATAGAATATAAACGATTAGTATAATTTTGAAGAGCTGAAGTATGAGGATATTTGGGTGCTTTTCACGACCCCAATGTGGGAGCTATCCCAGTAAACACAAAGCATTTGTATAACACTTGTACAATGTTGGACCAACGTCCAAAATTGTATAAATGTTATACAAATGTGTTGTGTTTGCTGTGATCAAGGAAGCTATAATATTCCTTGCTGGGATAGATCTAAACACAGCGACTTCCCAGTCGCCAGATCACATTGTATAACATTTAGACAACGCCGGCCCAACGTCTTCAACGTTGGTCCAACATTGTATAAATGTTATACACATGTTTTGTGTTTTCTGGGACATCTGTCTTCATGAAACTCAACCCTTATTTATTTGTATAAGCCATAGAGACCAAAGGGTTTTTTCAATTTGAAATCATCATAGATGTCTTAGTTAGCTCTTTCAGCTTCATTTGAATACCTATGTTATGGGTCTACGACCATTATAATTATTTTTAATTTCCTAAGTGCGGGAATATTCTTTAGACGTCAGAATCAAACGTATGTATACGTCAGATTCTGACGTATAGAGACGGTCCCCCCGAAAGGGCGAAGTGAAGTCAGCTAGCCATCATAACATGATTTATTTTTTGTTTGTGTATCACCCTGGAGCTGAAGTAATTCGTAATTCAGACCGACTTCCTCTTCCCGGCTTGTCTGCCAATCACCGCATGCGTATCCATGTGTTTCCATGACTACGTTTTCGTCTGGAAATGGTGGGTGTAGGTGCATGATTGGTGCCGCATTTCTGTGGATTGTATATTAGCCACAGAAAAAGTGAACTAAACCGAAGCAGGTAGCTCATGCAAATGACTAATTTTTAATAACTATTACAGCCCTGGGATATTTAAACCATGCAGACCCAAGGTTTTTTCAATTTTAATCCTTAATATGAGGCCTCAATGTCTTAGTTAGCTCTGGTTTGGTATACAGCCATTAGACAAATTTTAATTCTTGTAGTGCGGGGACCGTCTTTAGACGTCAGAATCTGACAGACGTCAGATTCTGACGTATAAAGACCGCCCAGCAATGAATAGTAATGATTAAGTCGACTTGCAGTTCGAAGCAATTACATAATGGTCTTATACATGCGGTCTTACTCGTGACGGCGTAGTTACAGTACTGAACGTGTGACAAGTGTTTGAACTCTAGGCCTACCTGGCGGGACAGATGGGCATGTCGAGAACTGATGGGATGGCAATGTCAATGCCAGATCTGCAGCACGTGCCAAATATCAAATCAAGGCTGATTTATGGTTGGGCCATGGGCCAGCACTTTATACGTTCACTTAGCAATGGGCAGCAAAGCTTCATTTATCTGTTGATACTATTATGCTTTTAAAATGGTAAACGTAAGACAGCAGATGATCAGCGTACGATAGGGCTTATATAGGCATAGGGGGAGGGGGGAAAACTGCCAACATAACCCAGCAAAGATGGCACATTCAACCAATGCTGGGTGATTGTTGGGCCACTGTATGCGACAGTGTCCCAACCTTAACCCAGCGTTGGTTGAATGTACCATGTTTGCAGTGTAGTGACTGTTGGGCGAACGTTGCAGAGCGAAATGTTATTGTACATGTTCCGCCCACGTGGATCAATCTACTGAACGTTAACCGTGTAAATGGAATGCTTTGATCCGTATCAAGCATTTAATAAATGTCTACCTCTTTAGCCAACATTGAGCCGGCGCTGGGAGGAAGCATCCCGGTAGTTACACAGTGTGGATCGTGGGCGTCCGGCAAGGCCTGCATTCTGCGCAGTAATAATGCTCTGTTTACTTCCACACGGACCTAACCAGAATCCTACATATGGATCAGTTGTCACAGCTGTGCAGCCTGTAATGCCATGCTCATCAACGTTTCTGAAGGCCGCGGCTTCAACGCCAGGCTGATTGTAAAAACTATTGTTGCCCACACAGCACTGTCATGCCTAATGTTCATCTGGGATCAGACCACATCCACATAATGTCGGAATACACGTTTTAGCATTGCTGGGCGTGGGGTGCATCCCAGTAAACACAAAACATTTATACAAGGTTAGACCAACGTCGAAGACGTTGGTCTAACCTTGTATAAATATTATACAAATGTTTTGTGTTTGCTGGGATAAAACAAAAACTCCAACTAGATCTATGTCATTTTTGAAACCATCAAAAACTAGCAATCCGCAGTAGCAAAAAACGAAGAGATGGACATCTTCTCGTTTTGCCACCTAAAATAACGACTCATACCAATAAATCGATGAGAAATAAATTATGCTACGTGTCCACTATGCATTATTTCCAATACATAGACCCCTATCAAGATGTTTTTGGAAAATATTTTCAGACGTTATTATTTTAATTGCTGCACTTGTTATCAAAGCAGAGATAGTATTGGTCAATAATAATATTGGTCAATGTGAGTTTCTGGATAGCCGTGCAGACGTACCTGATAACGTTGGCCAGCAAAACAAGCAATACTACGACGTTGACCACAAGCAATGCTACGACGTTGGCCCAACATTAAACCACCACAGAGTGTTTGCTGGGCAGGGAGGCTTATCTTTAGGACAGGATCCACAATCCTAGCGATTCCGGAGCGCGTGTACAGACGCCCACCAGGAATCACGGGAGAAGCGTCCCCGCGCGTCCCACAGGACTCTGGTTGGCACGGAGTGTGAGACGGCCCACGCGCGATCCAGGTGGTGAGGGGACCTGGTTGGCCTTCCTGAGTCAGCGGACAGTCCAGGGTATTATCCGCAGGTCAATACTCCAGAGTCGTGTCAGTTACCATATCAGAGAAAAGCTTTGATCTGCCTGGGCAGAGATCCCAGTGGTGGTGAGGATAGGGGAAGGTGGGCGTCCACTCCCGGCAAGAAAGTAAAATTATTGACGCACATGAACTTAAACCAATGCAGCAAACACAAAATATCTGTATAACATTTGTACAATGTTGGACCAACGTCGAAGACGTTGAGCCGACATTGTACAGATGTTATACAAATGTTTTGTGTTTGCTGGTAAGTGGACTAATTGGAATCACAACAGCTTGGGCGGGGGCCCTGGGGTAGTGGTTAGCACCGCTGCCTTTCACGCCAGAAGCTCGGGGTTCGGTTCCCGGTCTCGGCGGTTTGAAAGAAACCAAAAATGTTTCTTCCCCATCCACGTGTGAAAGTCAGTATCGTGGGGAGCCTCTGTGACCGAGAGGTAGCGTGCTCGGCCTCAGACCGCCAGGATTCGAATTTCGAATCCTGTGTCTGGAGGACAGTGTCATCTCAATCATCTCACCATCCTCAGGAGGTTCTCCTGGCCCAGTTTAGCCTATATGTGACAAAGGTGGCCTAAAGCCCGATTCATTTCATTTTCATTTATCACAACAGCTTAGTGTCGACGTAGTGAGTGGCTTGATAATAAAACAAATATATCTAGGCCTAAATACATAACAGACTAAATATTTTTTATAGTTTTTATCGTCCATGGCTCTGTGCAGGGCGAATTATGTTGTTTAAAATCACTTTCTCACGTCAAAGATCTTAAAATATGGTGAAAATACTTCTATCATTCTGTTAAATCAAGTAGTATTATATAATGAGGATCGAGATAATTAGCTCAGATAGATTGTTTTGAAAATTTGAAGACATTGCATGACGAGCTGCAAGCACGATAAAATGCTATGCCTCGTGCTCGTAAACTCTTTTTGAATGCCATATGGTGGTCTAGATGACGACAGGTGGATCAAATAGGATGGGGGCGCTGGTGGATAGGTCACTGTCCGATACTCCATCAATACAATCACTAGGGTGATATATCAGAGCAGAGTATGTCTCCATCTGTTTGTTTCAACACTGAACACCACCATGCAGACGATAATAATCCATCGGCTAAATCATGGTCCACCGTCTGCGACGATGGCCCACCTATAACCCTTTCAGCGCGGGGACCGTTAGGTCTTTACGCGTCAGAATCTGACGTCTGTAGACGTCAGATTCTGACGCATGAAGACCTGCACTGAAGTAATTGAAACATTTATGATGGCCGTAGACACATAACATAGGTATTCAAATGAATCGTAATTAGCTAACTAAGACAAGTACGATAATTTGAAATTGAAGAAAACCCTTTCTATGGTTTAAATCAAAATATTTTAGCGTTGTTACGGTTTTAACATTGTGTTAACGTCTTATGTTTGCTTGGAATGAAGCACACAATACATATACCTACTTCCATGTATGACTTTGTTTTTATATGGTGCAATCATGTAATCTAGAACAGCTCACACATTCATAACAATTATATCAACCTTCTCAAGCCTCAACCCTTTAACCGCCGGTGTTGCATATATTCGGATTTTTATTGGCGCATTAAGTACCACATTTTAAACATGTTAAAGATAAAATGTGACATAAATCAGCAATATTTGAAAACAGATGACCTCCATTTTGTCAAATCCGAATAATTTTCACTCACTTGAAGTTGTGGATCGCGTCAGCGAGACACAACTTCAAGTAGGTGAAAATTCAGATTGAATAATTTGGCGGTTAAAGGGTTAATTTACTGTCGTCACCTTCATCCACCACGAAAAATATGATTTATTTATTGGATTGTTACACTTGAACCTAGGCATATAACATGTATAACAGTCAAATATCGCATAGCACCCATTTATAATTACTGTTAATCTAGAATTTTTTGTTTTTCAAATGTCAATATCGAACCTTGTCATCATAGTAGCAATATCATGGGATTTTAATTATACAAATTAAAATAGGAAAAACATATATAGTAATAGTAATATTATATAATATGTTTTCTAATAGAGAGTAAATTAATATTTTATCTTCGACAGCCCTGTGACGTGAGATACTCGTTTTCTTTGGCTACATAGATTGTTTTCTGCAATACCATTTGCCTTTGGACTGATTGTGGCTCAATTCTGGGCCACCGTCTACAGCATTGGAACAACGCCTTATGCTACTTAAAGTGTCATCGCTGCAGTGAGTGCTTTTCAGTCCAAACCACTTGTCCACTGTATAAAATGTAGGAAATGATGTGTATCTAGACATGAAGCGTCCAGTTAATATAAGCAATTTAACCCCTGATAATCACGTTAAGATTGAAAGCACAGCTACTCTCGCCAAGCATTGAACATTTAATTACAAATTTTTAGACTTTTATTTTCATTCATTGGTGATGTTTTTATTTGCTTCCGATCCACTGAAGTGGTGGGAGCATTTTCTATCTACAACACTGCACTGCGAAGCCAAACTAGCCTACCTGCTACCTTTAGGCTTTGCACGGCAGGATATCATGCATATCATGAGGTTGTTGTTTCTAGAATACATGTTCATAAGTACCACTTTGAGACCGAGCTTATTTTGGTTGTTGGGCATATCGCATGGTGACAGTGTACGACCATATCGCATGGTGACAGTGTACGTCCGAACGATACCTCCACATGTATTCGGTTCCCGGTCTCGGCGGTTTGAAAGAAACAAAATTGTTTCTTCCCCATCCACGTGTGAAAGTTAGTATTGTGGGGAGCCTCCGTGACCGAGAGGTAGCGTGCTCGGCCTCAGACCGCCAGGGCTCGAATTTCGAATCCTGTGTCTGGAGGACAGTGTCATCTCAATCATCTCACCATCCTCAGGAGGTTCTCCTGGCCCAGTTTAGCCTATATGTGCACAAAGGTGGCCTAAAGCCCGATTCATTTCATTTTTTACCTCCACATGTAATATCAACCGTGAAGCTTCATTACCATCATATCTGGTGACTCCATGGTACCATTGTGGAGGACCCAGCACATTGCCTGACCCTCACACCTCCATTATACGAGCTCAGCGGGCGGACACAATGTTACATCCGCTCAGCGGGCGGACACAATGTTACATACGTCTACGACGTCGGCCCAACATTGAGCCAGCAACGGTTCAATGTCGCGTGTTTGCTGGGAGATCTGTTGCCTGAATGTGAGCTAAATCTTCCGGCTTGCTGGCGCCTCGCCAACCATTTGTGCTCCCACCGTTCTGTCTTCTACCAATTTGGACCCCTCTTCTACAGCCTGGCAGACAAAGAGATCCAATTTAACTTTGTTTCCATGTAGGGCCAATGACTGCGCGGCTGGCCCAGAATTGAATAAGCATTGTATTAGAGTTGATCCGATGCCAGCTGAGTAGCTGGGTTGAATGCCCATGGAGTCAGACTATTGCTGGCAGGCTGTCATCTGCCCACGCAGGCCGCATGTTTACTAGCTGGGACCCTCACTGCCCACACATACCTATACACAACTCAAACAAACAAATACATTTATACACATAAACTAGTCGTTGTCATGAAATTATTATGTAGCATTAAAATTATTAATGATACATTTGAACATGGGAAAGAACACTTCTTCCTTCGCATTTTCAAATGTATTCTTTTCATCATAGAACAGCAGAAAATAAACACAACTTGAATCATGTCCTAAAGTTAATAAGAAACGATAATTAGTCCTTATTAACATAAGTTTTTCGTCAGCTAGAAATATGTTGTAATATATTCCGAATCTGCTATAATATGGTAATTGAGCACATCTCAATCAGTTATAACATATTGCTGTACAATTTAAAACATGTATGACCTTCATACAAGTTTTAAATTGTATTTTTATTGTATTTTTTAAGCATTTGCAATTGACACAGGCATTCAGCTGACTCTCAGAATGGGATGAGATACCGTCCCTAATCTAAAGTTGATGTTTTATGTTGTTTATAAAAAAAATGTGTATAATCATTGTCATTTTGTGAGAAATATCAGAATAGCCTATAACATGTATAAGTATACGGCCACGTGTGATGTATTAACCCTTTCAAGCCTGAATTTACCATTGTTATCTTCATCCACTACAAGCCGCGAATTGCTGTCGCAATTCTCGACTTGTAGTGGATGAGGATTGACTTGAAGTGGGTGACAAATAAAAAAAGAAACATATCGTTATTTTTAAAAAAGTTACACGAAAATTTTCGTTTTGAAACCCATAAGTTTAGGAAATCAAGTCATTCTTCAGAGATTCAAAATGATGCTTTGATGCATCGTGATGGTTTAAAGGGTTAACTCAATTCGATTTTTTCTTTAAAAATATCTTTTCATGTTGAGTAAAATTATACCTCCACCAGGCAGGTTATGTTTTTGTTCTTCGTCTTTGGTCTGTATGTATGTCTGTTTGTCCGTCGAATCATAGTCTCACAACTGTTGTGTACTGTTACTAGACCTACCCTTCTTTACGAATGAATGAAATAGGTTGAATCTATGACGTCAGAATTGATCATCTGCAGTGATTTTTGTACCACCACTTCATGAATGAATGGACTAAACTACTAGGTTTTTGCTCACTCCTTTAACCCTTTAGCCGCCAAATTATTCAATTAGAATTACCACCCACTTGAAGTTGTGTCTCGCTAACGCGATCCACAACTTCAAGTGAGTGAAAAATATTCAGATTTGACAAAATGGAGGTCAACATTATTGTCACATTTTATCTTTAATATGTTTAAAAGCTGATGTAATGTGCTAGTAAAAATGTAGAAACGAATATGGACGGCACCGGCGGTTAAAGGGTTAAGCAGTGTCGCTCAATCACAATACCGTGCCGAATGATAGATCAGTGAAATTAGAATAAACTGTTTGCTGCAAAGACAGATATTTAACCCTTTAACCGCCGGTGCCGCATATTTCCGGGTTTTCATTTTTATCAGCACATTATGTACCATATTTTCAATATAAAAAATGTGACATAAGCCAGCAAGACTTTGAAAAGAGTTGATCTCCATATTGTCAAATCTGAATAATTTTCACTCACTTTGTGGATCGCGTCAGCGAGACACAACTTCAAGTGGGTGAAAATTCAAATTGAATAATTTGGCGGTTAAAGGGTTAATACTCGATACGGCACGGCACGTCAAGGCCGGGTGTGTGGGCGTACAAGTAGGTTTTTCTGTACGGATATAAACATAGCAGCCATCTCTGCCATGTATTGATCACCTGCACCTTGGATGTAAACAACACTGTCGTCCACAGCTAAAAGGCAGTAACTGCTAACTATAGGCAGTAACTGATCACTTTTCAAGTCAGTAGTTACTGCCTTTATGTTTTGCAAAGTCATTGGTGACTTGTTGAACCAGTGAACGTTGAACCAGCAATTGGTCAACGTGCCACGTGTAGCAGCACTAAATGTAAGAAGTCCGTTAAATGTAAGAACGCTACCTTCTTACATAATTATGCCGGCACTGTCAATACAACAGTAAATATAAGAATTCCGCTATATAAATATAAGAACATGAAACAAATGGTTATGGAGTCACTAAAAACATATTGATTTTCTGTATCACTGACACGTGAAGTGCTAGAGAGTAAAAATTGATTTTCTGTATCATTGATACATTAACATGATTGAGTACTCCAGTGTAACATGAACTTTGCTCACAATCACTGACACTACTAAAGTATAGCAGATAAGGAAACCTATTGTGCGTTTTATGATAAAAGCATGAAATTTCTACCACTTGTAGAACATATCCTAAGGGTGATTTCAAGATGTGGAGGTAAACTGGATTTGACCTCTGATGACCTCTAGAGGTCATTGACCTCGAAAGCTCAACATATAAAGTGGCAAAGCCAAAAAGTGGTGAAAAGTATGTATTACAATGTCTATAAAATGTTTTTTGTATTCCAGAATTGTGCCGAATATTCTAAAAGACTCAAGTATAATACAAAGGTCATATCAAGGTCATTTCAAGGTCAAAATGACAAAAATAGTGAAAATATCCAATTCAACACTGTTAGTAGTGCAGTTATCTATTACACAAGACCGGTTTTGAAAAAAATATACATCAGATATATGTTCCACATTAATTTAAGATATTGAGTGCAGTATGAACCTTGGGAAGGGTGATGTCTCCTAGATATTCCGCTTATTACGCTCCTTTCTAAATTACAATTTTGCAGCAATGTGGAGCATCCTGGGCTCACATGGCAAAATATTGATACATAATTGGGTTATGAAGGTTTACATGGGTTGGGGTTGTGTTTTACTGGGGTAAAGTACGAAAAAAACATGACGGTCATATCAAAGTCAGTTCAAATTCAAACTGTCAAAATCATAAAAAATATAATTTTTATTACATACAAACCAGTTGAAACTTGAAAGGATCTTAACTTGACTTTGCAAGGTCACCTTTGGGGAAAGGCGCCCTTGGTGTATGTCGACAGGAGCTCTCTTGTACACATTAAAGTGAGATGTAGATTGATTAATTTCAACACTGTTAGTGGTTAGATATGCTAGTGGTGATGTTTTTATTTACAGCTAATTTAGTACACAATCAAGCACGTGCCCTGAGTGTCATTTTGAAATAGGGAGGTAACCGACCTCTTTGCTGACCTCATTGTCCTTAAAACACTACATTTTTGACTCAGAAACTATTGTTCTATAACAATTATGTATAAAATGTATAAAAGGGATTTTTATATTATCACAGCAAATGTAGAACACGATCTAACATATACACTGAATTATTTTGTGAGATGGAAATAAGCTGGATTTAACCTTCTTAGAGGTCATTGACTTCGGAATACTACAATTTTGACTCGCGAAACCATTGATTTACGTATTTATACAAAATAGGGGAAATACGGTTATTCACATCAGATATAGCACACATCAAACACAGATAAATATTACCTGAATGCACATAAACATTTATTATTGTAGCAAACATTACAAAGATCTACTCGTATTTAACAGCGCCGTGGTTGACTAAACATGAGTAGTTTTGTTTATGTCGAGTGTTTATGTGATATGTTTTGTACAGAACGATAACATTTATGTCAAAACTTTCCGTGCCGTACTCAGAACTTTAATAGTCCTGACTGTTGCTGCCACTGCATCATCAATGATGGCTCTTGTATCAGTGAATTGCAAATCTGCACATATTTTCATGTAAGGATTTCCCATCTCCGCCAGTAGTGCCACGAACATTTTCGCCTGATTTAAGAAGGTTGATTTCGCAGTTTTGTTGTTCATGGTGACAGTGTGCACAGTTTGGGACACTGGTGTGTGGTTTTATACATTTAACCTGGTCCATAAATTCTGAGACAGTCAGATTGATTCGAGATTGTCTCTCAGCCCAATAGCTTCATCAGACCCTTTCAGTGTATGACCGGGTTTACTGGTTTCTTTGATGATAGTTAAAGCGCTTGTGACTATCCATTGATTTCTGGAGGTGAGGCCACTGATTTTTAATGCCCAGTCGATTAAATTTGTTTGGCCACCCGTCAAACGTGAAGGATTTAAATGATACCTTTACATACAACTATATTAACTCAAATACAGTAGACACGTTTGCGAAACTTTCCGGGTGGTCACGACATGAATGGAAAATGGTGTGTGTAAAATTTCATGACAATTCGTTGAAAATTGACTGAGAAATCCGCAAAATTCAATAATCCTGGTTGATGAATTTAATGTGAATCTGACTATAGTACATAATGCGTCAGTGATACAGAGCAAAATCCTGGAGACCCTAGTAGTGCAGATCTGTATCACTGACAGATGTGGTGCTAGGGCGTTAATATATTTTGCTCTGTATCATTGATACATTCAGATTAGGTACTTGAGTGCAACATTGACATTACTCTGAATCAATGACATATTAAGTGCCAGAGTCACAGGCATATTGCTCTGTATCGTTGACACATTATATACCAGGGTCACATAGATTTTGCTCTGAATCAATGACACATTAAGTACTAGATGGTCACGTAAATTTCGTTGCGTATTACTAACACATTAAGTACTAGAAGGTCACATAGAATTTGCTGTGTGTCATTGACACATGAAGTATTAAGGGTCACATGGATTTTGCGCTGTATCACTGACACATTAAGTACTAGAGCGTCACAGGGATTTGTGCGGAATTTACTAACGCATTAAGTACGAGCATGTAACTGAAAATTTTTAAGAAAACTTGTACCAGTCATGTCAATGAGTTTTTATTTATATTCCAAGTCAAGTCAGTTGTTACATTTGCTTGAAAAAAAAATCTCCGCTAACGTTTTTCTTACATTTAGCGTGTGGTGGCAACAAATGTAACAACTTTTTTATTACTTGATTTTTTTCAGTGTTGTTTTTATGCTCAGAATTTTTCCGCAAATGTAAGAAAGTTCTTACATTAAAAAAAATACTTCCGCTCAATGTAAGATAATTCTTACATTAAAAAAAGAGTATTAGATCATACTCAATTGCACATAATCATTGATGGGATCGCAGTCACACGTCTATCAGTGTATTGTGATGTGGAAATCTATCGGAAATTTGCATGATGGAGAAAAGAGCAGTGGTGACTGTTCTATTTGTATTTTGTTACATCCTGTTGAATAGTAGACCAAGATAAAATGATTTTGAAGGGAGACCGCCTGTGCTGTTTGGGGCCCGCCACGAACAATAGCAACCCCTCATAGTCATGATCACCAACACCCAGTAAAACGTCTCACCTAAATCAGGATCAGCTGGATTCTACTAGAATGACAGCCCAAACTCAGAAAAAATATGTGCAGAATCATTTTATATTATAATCATATAATATCTAGTCATATTTTATTATTACTACATATTTTATATGCCCACTTACTAGGATGCTATGAATATACGAGATAATGTTTATTCTAAAGAATTATTATGCCGGCCGTTGGTGGGCAATACGTGAATGCTGCTCGTGTGTTTTTGGTTTTGTTATAATCTCATTATAATCTGTCATAATCTCATCATAGCCAGCAAACACAAACCATTTGTATAACATTTGTACAACGTCGGCCCAACGTCTTCGATGTTGGTCCTACATTGTATAAATGTTGTACAAATATTTTGTGCTTGTTGGGATAGCCGCCCGCTATCTCATTATCAGCCCTCTTAGCAAAATACAGCATATGTGGAGATTTGCTTATGTGATTAGTGGATAACATATTGGTTTGCACACTTACCAATCTACTAATACAATGTTGGAATCTAAAACTGGAACTCTCCACATTCATTCTTATTGTATGTAACAAATTATTATACTATTAACCCTTTTTTATATAAACCACGGGAACCAACGGGTTTTTTCATTTTTCAAATCATAATAAATGAAGCTTTTTCTGCTTCATTTGAATATCTATATTAGAGTCCAGGAACATTAGCCTGTTAATACACTTTAGGGTGGAATGAATTCGTAACAAGCTGATTTTTTCAGGATCTACTCAGAAAATAGTCTTGAAAAACATATTAAAAGTCCCCAGGAATCCCAGTTCGGGAAAGTACTAAAATTCAAGATGGCCCCAAATTGCAGTTTGGAATGAGCAGATCTTGTTAAATACATGCATATTTGTGTGTGCATGATCTCATTAGTGGCACAAAGTATGCTAATTAACGTATATTATTTTGTCAGTTTGAATGAAGTAGAGAGTCGAAATATATTTGTTTTTGCTTTAAATAGGTTACAATTCAAGATGGCCGACAAAATGAAGTTTCGAATGAGCAGAACTTGTTTAATACATACATATTTGTATTGCATGGTCTCATTCATGGCACAAAGTATAAATTACGTATATCTGTCAGTGTGAATGAAGAAGAGATTACAATTATCTTTTGTTTGTTTTAGGTAGGTTAAAATCTCTAAATATCTATGGTTAAAATAGTATAAAATTGTCAACTTTTGTTAGAAAAAATCAGAATATTCGATAATTTCTAAACTTATGTTCACATTACAATATATTTTTTTATTAATAATTTGGGTTTGGAGAGTGAATGTTGTGCAGAGACAGGCTAAACTGGGTTAGAAAAAAATCTTGCGAATGCTTACCTAATATAAAGTGAAATAGAACGCTACTGATCCTTATGCAGAATACACATCTCATTGATAACAAAATATCTAAAAGGGAAGTACACTTTATATATCACTTCAACAAACACATTAAGCCATTTAATATTAAATGTACCCATTATTAACAGTAGATAATATTTAAAGCAGAAGTTATATTCGTTTATCTTATTGGTTTAACAACATCTATAATATCAAGCTATTCACACACCAGGATAACAACCATTATTTGCAGGTGGGCTTTACATATGGGATGAAATTTGATCTCAAGCTCCGCGCTTCACCTGCTATCCCTGATTAAATTGATGTAATAATCTAAATGTTTGATGCTTTTTTAAAGCAGATATTTTTTCCATATTCCAATACAAATTTAAGCCCATTATTACTATATTACACCCTTGGGCCACAGAAAAATGAACATTCAGGTGGCTGTTCATAAGAGGTTAATTCAGTGGCGGATCCAGAGGCGCCCCCCCGCCACCCTCTGTTCACGGTCCCCAAAAGAAAAAAATACGCCCACATTTGGGCCACAATATGCTCTAGAACGCACCATTTGAAGCCTTAGATGTCTCTGTAGCATTTGAGAAGGTGGCTATGCCACCCATGGAATGTATAAATGTGTCAATTCCTGGACTCGTCACTGTCATTCGTATACATAATGTCATTTTGGGGAGTGGTCAAGCGGCTTAGCTCCCCTGGGCCATAAGAGTGGCTGCTCTTTGTGCTACATAGGCTTATGCAGGGAAAGACTCCACGTGCATGTTTTTCTCCACGTATTTAAATAGGAGTTGTCAGCTTGTTACCAGTATTTATTTGTCATTATCATGTAAAGACACCACATACTATAAGCTTTCAAGAACAGGTTCAATACACATCTTATAGGATTATTTGTTGAAAGTAAAGGAGGCATCGGATTTAATATATCATTATTATTTTATTATTATTTATTATTATTTTGATTTATGTGTATAAGTAGATGTGCCAATATCTAGTCCTTTGATTAAATAGTATTATAGTATGAGACATTTACATTTATTCAGTAAATTGATCACAATTTTTAAACCATTATCTTCGATACACAGATCAGAACAAGTTATAGTTCCTGGGGATTTACAAAAATAAAACAATTAAAGCAGTATGGGGACAGCCTTAGTGTCAGTACCCCTCTTGTGCGCAGTCATACTGATAATTTTGCATGATATTTTGAATCAGTCATCCCACTAACTCTGTCTGTGAATAAAAACTCCATATCTGTTGTTCTGTAAAATAAAGTTTTTTGTGTAAATGCGTTCAGTGTTATACATATATCATAATTATGACCGATATAATTATCATAGGTAGACCCATATAATAATTCTAATGTATTTTTTTATTATTATTATTGTTTGTTCGAGAGAAAATACTTCGATCACACATTTAAATTTGGTGAGAGGAAAATACTAGCTGTGACAGCCATCTAACGACTCAACTCGTTTTAAAATTCCCAATATTTACTTCAGTTTTCACCTGAAATGGGTCATTTATCGACATATTGTGCCATTAAAACTAAATAAATTGTTTCCTCTTTTTATTACATTCACAGTAAGAGTTATTTTGTTGTCCTCTGTCTACCAATGACACGGTGCAAATAAAAAAAAGATTGTATTTAGTCCATTTCGCTTATTCAAAACTGGATTTTCGGCGGCCGGATCCGAATTTATTTCACCTCAAAACCTAATTTTTATGGACTATTATGGGTCTACAGCCATTTGAAATATTTTAATTCTTTCAGTGCGGGGACCGTCTTCATACGTCAGAATCTGACGTCTACGTACCGGTACGTCAGATTCTGACGTATAAGGACGGTCCCCGCACTGAAAGGGTTATGTCAACAATTAATGTGGCACTTAAAGCCCAGGTGAGTCATGTTGCTAAACCATAATGTTTACATCGCTGCGGAATCCACTCCTGTGGACGTTGACCATGATGCGCATGCGTGTTATGTGGGCCTACAATGTTTACGACCCACCTACATTAAAATTGAAAATATGTTCACCATCCATTATTTATTTATTTTCTATGTTTAATTATTCCCAGCTAAACAAGTTTTGTAATGGCATGGAAAATAGATATACAATATCTTAGCAACTGAGGGGATTTAGTACTGTAAGATTCACAATCCTGGTGGTGTTCGCGATAAATTGTCCAAGATCTCAACTACAGTTTCTTAACATCCACGGATAATTTGTCCTAGTAGCACGTGTTCCCATTAGTGAGATTGGCTCGTGTCACAAACCTCTCCCTGGGCAAAACACGTAGTTGTTGTGAACAGTAGCTCTGGTGCACGATTCTGATCAAAATAGCACAATTATCGTCAATTTGGGTGAGCCTATCACCCTGTAGCAAGCCCAAAATGTGAATATTCCAAAACAGACGACATGCCCATTGTCAGATTGCACACCAGCTTTACCAGCATTCACACTGCGTTGGGGTCATGTTGTTGACGTATTTTTTGTCTGATATAATTATTTATCCACATTGTCAGCCCGAGTCACGACTTCGTGTGATTAAAAGTAGTTCGGGGTGATATTTTGAAGGTCAATCTACATTTTTGACATGAAAATAATTTGTTTTGTGCCAAAAAATCCTTTTTGGTACAGCTTGGCAGTATTGTCGAAATGGTGAATTTATAACACCATAAACTCTTGATGATGTAGGGTTCGACCGCTTGAGTCACAAACGCGCTTTAAAGCGCGGTAGTGTCACAAAGCGCGTTAGTGACTCAAGCGGTTAAGTCAATAAATAAATAGTGAAGAATAAACATTGCTATGGATACCAAATATTTCGGTAAATCAAGTATCTGTATATTCCTAATATGACTGCTAAATATCGACCCTTTATCTACCCCAGTGACAGAGTAACACTAATAATACTGATGTGACTCAAAGGGTTAACCCTTTAACCGCCAAATTATTCAATCTGAATTTGCACCCACTTGAAGTTGTGTCTCGCTGACGCGATCCACAACTTCAAGTGAGTAAAAATTATTCAGATTTGGCAAAATGAAGGTCAACTGTTTTAAAATATTGCACATTTTATCTTTGTCACATCTTTAAAAGGTGGTACTTAATGTGCTGATAAAAAATGAGAACCCGAATATATGCGACACCGGCGGTTAAAGGGTTAATGTCAAGGACTCGTCAGCCGACTTTACATTTCACCCCTGGTCATTGGACCTGATCATTCGTGTGCCATGAGTGTTACATAACTTGTTGCTCAATATTGTGGATGGGGAGCAAGCAAAACGCAACATGCTACGTAACATTCGTATTAGGCATACGCGAAATGTTACGTGTAACAAGTTCCATAGGGTAAGGCTGGCTTAATATATATATTAAGCTAGCCTTACCCTATGGAACTTGTTTTATGTGACATCAAGTCGATTCTGTGCGTTGCTGGTACGTCCACGACACGCACATGTAGTTCTGTTTGCGTTGCCACTGCCACTGCGCTACAAACAATAACATGTCCCACTTCTCGTAATATAAATTTTCACGCACTTGAAGTTGTGGGTCGTGGTAGCGAGACACAACTTCAAGTGGGTAAAAATTTGCTAAACACACAATTTCCGTAACATTTCCTCATGCACTATGTAACATATTACGTAAGGCTGGCTAGCCTAATATTAGGCCCAACTGATAGGGTTGGGCCTAACCTTCCTCCATAGGCTTTACCCCGAATCTCAAAACAGACACCTATAATCATATCAAAATACATTTTAATCTTGCCAGCCGGTATCCAATCATGATCTTTAGTAATCCGAGCTGAAAATAGCAATTATATTGTAATTGTTCGCACTCATTAAAGGTATTTTATAGCCAATTTTCGACCACCATCTTCATCAAATTATGTCAAATCCTCTAAAACTCGCTCAATATGCATATTAGCTATACTGGTCTATTCTGCTCTGCAAAGCTAAAAGGCAGTACCTGCTTACTTCACAAGTGAGCAGATACTGCTTTTTGGCTTTGTACGGTAGCATAGATCGCGACATCTATTGAATCGAAGGGAATATTCACACAGTATAATCAAAAGAACGAATGAGAGTGGCAGTTCTCAACTCAAAGGTCAAGGCAAAGATTCATTCGAACACGGGTGTATAATTTCTATAGCCAACATCTTAACTCTATATTGTGGCCAGGTGTAAATAGTAACACATCATAATACCACTCACTTTCGGTTATTTAGATCCATATAGGCCTACTATTATTATATTGATATTTTCACGGGTAGATAAAATGAAGACAACCGTATGATTCAGGTAAACCGTTTTTCATAATATTATTGTCATGATTGTGTCAAAGATATCACGACTGAATAACTATCTCCCAAAATCACTATGCACTGGTTTATTGTCAAGTAAGCGTCACAAGCGTTGGCTCAACATTGCACCAACATTGGTTTTGTGGACTGTGTTGGTGCCATGATGTGAACTAGAGGGCTAAGTGAGATGAACAAAGAATCGTCAAACCATATTTTTACACCTATTTAAGTCCACCCTCCTTGAATCACAGTCGGCCTCTGTGACATTGCTATACTCGGTATGGATAGCTCTACAAAGAATTCAAGGCGACGGTCGATACCACATTGCATGACTTGCAAATTTCATACACTTTGAAACCCAAGCAACTTGATGCACTCGAAAAACTCTGCTCAGGGGAAAATGTGCCTGCCATTTTTCCAACTGGATATGGGAAAAGTGATAGGCATATATATGGGCTGTATTCAAACGTCATGAACGAGGTGAGAATAATTGAATATGTCGGAACATTTATCATTCATCAATTTCATATTTAGATTATTTAGTTTT
>OZ024902.1:54389266-54559544 GCA_964017125.1 Flabesymbios commensalis | reverse complement strand
AAATGTCTTACTGAAAATCATGTTTTACGTAACCATAGCAACGCTAAAACATAAATCAGTAATATATGTACTGTCTGTGATTTCAAGTGAGCTGAATAAATAAATCCCCTATAAAACTAATATTCACAACAATATACAATACCACCTTGAACATAGCGCAGTAAAACAGATGTCATAGAAAGTAGTTTTTGTGCCTCTAAGCATTGTTTGTAATACAAAAAATATACACAACAGTGATAAAAGCCAACTTCCATACTACATGTAGTTACAGGGGAAAATCCGAGATGGCCACCATTTATTAACAGAAAGTAGCATAACTGTTTTTCTAAATGTTGTAGAAAGTTGTTTTTGGTGCCTAAATATAGTTTCTATTACCACAAATGTACACAAGAACAATAAACTCTAATCTCCATATTCCATGTAGTTACTGAAATGAAACAAATATTGGAAAATTGTACAAAGATGTAATTTGTTGCTTTAATCACTGTAGCTTTTGAACTATAGGTCTTATGTGTATATCTAATAATTGCATGAATGCCATCATCTTGCATAATGCTAGAATAGTAACTCTCATCAATGGGGGCATATCACATATTTGTGCAGCTTTGGAAATGCTGACATAACGACTTCTACGATTGCATACTTCCTCGTGGTCATATTTCACACTTTTTGAAACTAAGTGTGATAATTTTTCAGCTGGAAGCGTTTACATGAGAACTGGTTGCAGTTGTCAATCTAGTCAGAACTGTATTTATTGCTAAACATGCATACGCAGCTGTATGCACAGTGTCGCAATGGTAGGGCTTACGAGACATTAAACATAGTTCGGTTGAATATTGGACCACCATCTGTGGCGGTTACCCAACGACAAACCAACATACCCAGTAGTAAACACAAAACACGTGTATAACATTTATACAACATCGGCCCAACGTCTTTGACTGTGGTCCAACATTGTATCCATGTTATAAAAATGTTTTGTGTTTACTGGGATGGAGTGAACGTCTGTGTTTCTATTACCCACATACAGCAGTATACTGTGTAAACCAAACGACCTATCCAGGACTTTTGCACTCAATGAATTTGATCTGTATGACGTAGACCACCTCAGATGTATCATCGCCCACATCTCCACCGCCCCCACCACCAGCACCGAGTCATGGCAGATGTCCAGAGAATCCGTGTTGATGTCCACTGGAAAGCCAAGGTCACACACCTAGCTCTTACAGCTGCCGAACTGGTATTGCCGTGATTTTTGCAGTGCACAGCAAACACGAGACGTTAAACCTCCGTTCTTTTAATAAAGGGCCAGCATCACAGAAAATCAACAGTGGTTCAATGGCTGATGCTTCTCTGCAAACACGGGGGATTCACCCAATGCTGTTTCATTGTTGGCCCACCGTCTTCGACGCTGGCCCAACATTGAAGCAGCATTGGGTGAATGCCCCGTGCTTGCTGGGTTAGGTGTCGAATAGTACTGTATGGACACCGGTTATAACGTCATATCGAGTTATTGTACATCAACTCTTACAACGCTGAAATATTTTTGTATAAACTATAAAGATTTAAAGGGCTTTTTAGGCCCGGCTGTAGGTCAGGAGATATTAAATTTATTTTGCCTGAGGTTGTGTCTTATTTATGGGAAAGAGGGGTGCTGTGTGTCGGAAACAGTTGACATTTCTGTACACCAGTCATTATGGACATGACGATTATAACGTTTGAGGTCCCTAGGTTAAGTACTTTGGTCTTTAAAAAGTGTTCAGAAAAAACAGATATTCACGATTATATTTGTGGTTAAAGGGACCCAGTGGGATGAGACATTTTCAATTTTGTCAATTTTGAAAATTTAATATAATGAAGATATATAGCCTACTGATCCTAACTAAAAATATAAAAAAGTCAGAAAACAATTTTAAAGAACCGAAAAAGAGTGAAATACTTATATTCCCAGGTCGTATATTGCCATGTAAACAAAACAAGTCAGCAATATACAGCACTTTACACCACATATCCCCACGTCTTGGACGGTGAGATCAAAGCAATCACCGCTAATTGGTGTCTTATAGTCAGGACATGAGGGATACACCTGCAACACTGATTGTCCGCCCAACGCTGGGCCGACTGCATAAACATGTGGCCCAATGCTGTAGGAACATTCAACCATTCTTTAGCAAGTGTTTAGGTATACACAAAATTTGTTTGGGTTTTAAGCGGATTCATAGAAATGTTGATAACAAATATTTTAAAAAATCTAAAAACTCTGAAAAAAATAAAATCATGATCTGGGGGATACACTACTTCATTACAAAACTAAAAACTAAAATTGATGTCATCCCAAAGAGGCTCTTTAAGAGCTCAAAGGGTTTTGGTGGGAATGATGTTGGCCCAGCGTCGCAGAATGTGGCCCAACATTATCGCACAATTGGGCCAATGTATCTGTTATCTGGGTGGTGGCCTTTCTGGAGACGGGCGACGAAAGTCTCACCCACATGGCAATTACGGCAATGCTGTGCCGCAAAGTATGTATACAGAATGTTGGGTTGTTGTTAGGCCATCTTCAGACACGTTGGATCAACATTGAAGCAACCTTAGTTAACTGTCCAGTGGTTGCTTTAGACGCTGGTGTAGAAGTATGGAGCGCTGGATCAGTGTTGAAGTAGCGCTGGACCAGAGTTGTAGACGATTGACCAATATTGAACCAGCAATGGGCTGCGACGCTAGCCCAACATTGAGCCGGAATTGGGTAGGTATGCCTACATCGTGTGTACGAGGTGCATCCAAGAAAACACGGGGCCTTCACTCAATGCTTTTTCAATGTCCGCCAGCGTCGAAGACGGTGGGCCAACATTAAAATAGAATTGGGTGAATCCCTCCTGTTTGCTGGGATCGTAGAGACACAGCAGCACAATTCACTTGCAATTGCAGTCTCCTCGGTTCTTTCCTTAAAGCTGCATAACTTTTTTGTTTATTTCGATTAAAATAACCTAAAACGTACAAAACAATCGTTGCTATTGTTTCAAAGGCCTTATAAATGCACTAAAACTGGGTAAATGTAGCGGAATTAGTTCACTATGCGGTACACCATCAAGTATTATTAAGTAGTGATTCGATGTGTGTACAATATTCATGTAATAACGGTAAGGTTATGGGCCAATATAATGTTACATTGGCCAGCACGAAACCACCCCCTTAATAGCAAACACATACGTTGAACTGAATCGGCATAATGTTGGGCCAGTACCGCAGACGATGGGCCGGCATTATTCTGCCATTGGATCAATGCCTCGTGTTAGCTGAGATACAAAGCCCTCATAACCAGCCGCAGATCTAGATGGTGGATACTGGGTCAAATCGGTTACAGTAAAGTCTGATGCTTTTAAATAATATTTTATTTTACCACATAGCACGATGTTATATCACTGTATGTGATGATTTACGATAAAATAAAATAAAGTCTGATATTGTCTAGTAGCATTTTGACTATATTTTGAAATGTCCATGAGATACTTAATAAAAAAATGCAAATGTTTTTCAAGAAAATCACGAAAATCCAAAGAGCGAAAACGATGATTTACATCACTGAATTTGATGTCAATTCCAGTATAATTTCTCACGGTCTGGGGAGAGCGTCTTAATGGCGGGCCAAAGGCTTTGATGCTGGCCCACACTTAAAAGCACCATACCGAAATAAGGTTCTATTTTTCAAGTGAGTGACATTCTCCATACCTGTACCAATATTAAACATGACATTACATGCATATATCATCCATATCAGACAAAGTAATAACTTCTAGATATGTCTAACTGATATGAGACAATACACGTTGTACTGTGAAATGTATCTATGATCACTTAAAAAATAACAATAATTTTAAAAGTCTTCCTCTCTTTTTTCTATGATGACCATTATCTGCCACTTGGTACTTGTAATGTCCTGATTATATAGACAGTATGTCTAACTCCCTGTGATCAGGTTTGTTTTGGTGGGGCAACAATTTAAAAAAAAAAAACTTAAATCCTTAATAACTCAGTAACCGGAGCAGTAAAATAAAAAAATAAAACACCATTCTGCATGGATTAATCGTTTGAATAAAATAAACAAAACAGTTATGCAGCTTTAATTATATCCTGGACATTTAGGATTATGGCCCATGAGGAAGACCAATACAGTTATGTTTACAAAATATTGAACCAAATTTTTGTCCATAGCACTCATACAGCCTGAAGCTGGGTATCAGAGTTCTAGTTTCAATTTGAAATGACCATAAATGTTTCACTCATCTCTTTCCGCTTCACTTGAATACCTATGTTATGTGTGTACACCTTTATACGTATTTTAATTCTTTCAGTGCGGGGACCGTCTTTAGACGTCAGAATCTGAAAGGGTTAATTAATAGGTTAATTTACCACTTTGTATTTGACATTATTAGTGATCGCCTGCAAGTTAATGAAAATCGGTAAATTGTCTGTCACCAGCTTCATTAATACCACAAATGCGGGGTTACAAGCATGTGTAGGTTGTGGATGTGGAGTCGTGATAACAATGGGCATTGTGAACCTATTGTAAACGTAGAAACGATGTACTGGACGCATGGGATTTGAGATCCCAATAAGCGTACAACAGTCAAACAATAGCTGCGACTGATAAGTTTGAAAATTACTCACATAATAACATTTTACTGCTCATACATTTAAATTTCAAGGAAATGAAACAGAAGGCCTATTATGTTTCAATAAATAACCCTTGATAACGGTAAAAACTAAACCAGCGTCTGAAACGTGGGCCCAACAATAAGCTCAGCATATGGGTCGTGCTGCTTTTCTTCTCTTGCTCTCCCACATAGTTGAATGTCTGGAAATCCAATATGCTCATTATTTTTCTCACAGCGTATAAGTATTATAATTAATTAAAGACATGTAATGATAATGCTGGTGACGCCGTGCAATGACGTACACGGGGCACGATGATGTCACTTTCAAATCATTGAGATATGATCTCGTATTCACGTAAACGTTACAAAATTTAATGTATTACTGTTATTGAGAATGAATTGGGTCTATATGAATGAAGATTTGCAAATGGTTGGTGTCAAATTAAGAAAATATGGGTAATTTTGAACAACTTGAAGTTAAGACACAATTTCAAGTGGGTGAAAATTTAATTTTTATTTATTATATTTATTTAGCGCTTTAAGGGAAACGCATCATACACGAATCAACTATGTACCATCGTTGTTTTGATAGTGATCCTTGGGCAAGGCACTTCGCCTTCATGTGCTTCATTTCACTCATGATAATGCAAATATGTAGGATACGTTCATAGCGCACAAAGTGGTTGCAGTGCTGCATACTCGACAGGTGAGGGAGTTGAAATGGTACATAAATGAGCAGGTCCAGTGAACAGGGATAATGAGTGTGATATAAAATGAAATGAAATGAATCGGGCTTTAGGCCACCTGTGTGCACATAATCATAAGCTAAACTGGGCCCGGAGAACCTCCTGAGGATGATGAGATGACACTGTCCTCCAGACACAGGATTCGAAATTCGAGCCCTGGCGGTCTGAGGCCGAGCACGCTACCTCTCGGTCACGGAGGCTCCCACAATACTGAGTTTCACACGTGGATGGGGAAGAAACATTCTTTCAAACCGCCGGGACCGGGAACCGAACCCCGAACTCTAGCGTGAAAGGCAGCGGTGCTAACCACTACCCTAGAGCCCCCCCCCCCCTGTGCGTGGTATAACGTGGTTAACGCTGTCGTCCATCACGCCGGAGCCCTGGTGAAGTGGTTAGCGACCCGGTCTATCATACCGGGGCCGTGGTGAAGAGTTTACCGCTTCCATCAATCACGCAATAGCCCTGATGGTTAACGGTGCCGTCCATCACGCCGGAGCCCTGGCGAAGTGGTTAGCGCTACGGTCTATCATACCGGGGCCTTGGTGAAGAGGTTAGGGCTTCCATTAATCACGCCAGAGCCCTGGTGGTTGACACTGCCGTTCATTACGCCGGGGCCCTGGTGAAGAGGTTAACGCTGCTGTCCATCACGCTGGAGCTTGGGTGTAGTGGTTAGCGCTGCCGTCTCTCATTCTGGAGCCTTGGTGAAGAGGTTAACGCTGCCGTCCATCACAATGCAACACGAAAGTACGAAACTGCGAAACGACGAAAATACGGAACAACGAAAGTACGAAAGTAAATATACGAAACTGCGAAAGTACGAGACAACGAAAGTACGAAACAACGAAAGTACGCAACAGTGCGAAATTGGTACAAATGGGTGCCATACCTATCCTCAAATATGTCTTCTACTTTCGCAAATTCCAAATGTGAATTTAGAAGTGCTGGTTGAGATTTCCATCAATCACCACTAAATTTCTAATACCGTAGATGCTGAGGCATTGTCAGACCATAGTGAAGACGTTGCCACGAAGTCAAAGAACACCAGTCTTTATGATCATCGATGGTCCAATGCTAAATGCATGTGGCCAACCAAATACCATGCTGTCTCTTCTGGCATATAGTATAGCTGTCGCCTCAGTGTTTTATAACAACTGTGTAAAATCTAACACACTCCAGCCACATGACAACTCTGAGTCTGTCTTGACAAGTTCCAAGTTTGATATCATCTTGAGACGTCTGTCTTAACGAGCTGTATTTTGTCTTAGACGGCCATTCTGGCGTAGATTTTGACTGCTGCCCGATAGCCTATATCTTGCCCAACATTTTCTACAGTTTTTATATTGCAGTTGAATTATTCGCTGCAATTACGTGATCGTAAACACCATGACGCTTGCGCCTTAGATGTAGGCCTACATTGCTAATATGTAGACTGGAACTTAAAATTTAAATTCACAGTTATATTTTTGATGAGCACGTGTACGACACATATGTAAAACAAGTGGCATCAAAATTTGATAAATGGTGGGGGCATAGCATCTACCAGGCGGCAATTCAATTGCTTACTATCTTCCGGTGAAAACAGAACAGAAGTTTCATTATGATATCTAAAATAGAGAATAAATAAGATATTGCTTGGAAATGGCACACTAATGCTTGTAATAATATTATATAAGCATACATAACATTTAAATTCGCAAAATCGGAATTGTATTCAATAATTATTTGTTTACAGTTATTGCTCAAAAATTTGAAAAATCGCCCATTATACTACCATATTTGGGTCAAAGCTAAATAGGCATTCATACACACAAATGTATATATACTTGTACACGCTTCACTGTGTAGGCTACTGTCCTCAAATTGTTTACATCATTTTTGTTCCGATACATATTCCTCCCAACTGTTTAACCCTTTGACTTCCAGGCCGGAGTGCATGCCAGGATCCAGATATACCGGTGTAGGAGTTCTATTTTTCGTCATTTAAAGCTGGAATTGCTAACGCAATTTCCAGCTTCAAATGACGAAAAATACATAAATGTAGTATATATTTGACGAAAATTTGTGTCATTTTATGGTTACGTTCATTGACGAATGACGACGGAAATTTCCGTCATGTATGGTAGTGAAAAGGTTAAAGCGTGAGTGTGCATTCCTCTCCGTATTTAATACAGATAAAGACCAACACCTACCAGATCGCTGAAAGTATAGTTTCATAAGAGTTAAGTATGATTTATTACTGTTGCTCTCAGCTACCGCTCGTCTCCTAATATAACAAACTGTATAATTAAATGCTGTTTCATGTATGATGTATTAAATTATGCTTAATGTGGGTGGAATTACTTATTTTAGGCCTACAACCCGCATCAGATATGACTTTATCGCTTTATCTAATTATTTCCACTTGGGATTACTGGTCCCATAAAATGAGTCGCTGGTCCCATTTTGGTTCAATGTTGAGCCAATGTCGCAGACGACATGATCAACGTTTCTACAATGCGATTGCGGGGTTGATGATTTTGACGTCATCAATAACTTAGCCCCACCATGAAAGCTTATTGAGTAGGCAATCGGAAAGTATCATTTATCTTTGCGCTCTTCCTATTATTTCACGTTCAGAAAAACAGACAGTAAATAAGACCGCAGACTCGGTGTGATAGCTGAAAAAAAAACATACAAAATGTATTGTGATCCCTTTTGATAAGCACGAAATGCGAATAGTCTATGGATCGATCCTTCATGGTCAGTATAGAATGTCACCTATTTTGACTGACGGGAAACAGACAAACTATATCAAATGCCAGAGTAGACCTGTAAAATACTGGTTGCTACCCAGCGAACACAAAACATTTGAATAGGCCTAGCATTTGTGCAACGACGGCTCAACGTCTTCGACGTTGGTTCACCATTGTACAGATGTTATACAAATGTTTTGTGTTTGCTGGGTATATACGATCTCTCCTCGATATTGACCAATTTTGGTGAGAGCCTACCGGTGATAGAGCTGGTTTTTGGTCTGATAACGATGTCGATGTCGGCATGTTCTGCGCGGGAGGAATACATGTGTACGGCCATAAGGATAATCCACTGAGAGACCAAATAAGGATAACCACCTCCCTCGAGGCACAGTATAACCCAATAAGCACAAAACATGTGTATAACATTTGTATAATGTTGGATCAACGTCGAAGACGTTGGTCTAACATTATACAAATGTTATACACATGTTTTGTGCTTACTGGGAACCTGATTGCTAGCAGTATTTCACTTAGTTTTTTAAAGTTGGAATTTTTAATGCAATTTATTCCAGCTTCAAATACTGAAAAATGTTGGATGTTGAATGTGTTATTGGTTTAATTTATGCACAATGTCAATTTGTTTTCATCGGATGCAAATATATTTTTAGAAATGAGACCTACAGTACACGTTACATAGGTGTAAGCCAATCTATTTCTAATCCAGTAAATTATATAATAGTATTATATACGCCTACGCGTTACACATGTTACATAGGTGTATCTATTTCTAATCAAGTAAATTATATAATTATCTACGCCTTAGACAAACATCGTCAAAGAATGACTTTCATTTGTTTATCATGTTTTTCAGTTATTATTATATACAAATAATGTGAATGAAAAAATATTACACAGTAAGGACGGAGAACCGGGAAAAAAACTAAATGCTTCAGTCCAATAAGTATCATACAATTACAATAAAGAAATGAATAATTATTATTAATTTTTTTGTTATCACACTTGCCTATACACAGGTCCTCACAGCGAAAAAAGTAATAAACAGAAATACATAATACAGTATTATGTATTTCTGATATAAGATAATAGCAACGCGATAATCCACTATGGCTGCATGCCTAATAAATAAGACAAACCTACGCACAGACACATTTAGCCTTAACATGTAAGCTGGGGCACCATTAGGCCTACTATACGGCTGTGATATTTGCTTGGGGATGCAGGATAGCGTGGGATTTAATACGTAACGTTAGAAATTATCACTTCGCTGATAATTATTGATCAAGTGACATACTTTGATGTATTTGTCCAGTTTATGAACCCTGCTGCGGGTGTGGTGGCTTAATTATATTTTTCAATTATGTCATAACAAATAGGGCTACATGTAATTGCTTAGGAAAAGATATATGTAATACGGAGCTTGTTAAGGGATATTTCAAGAAAATAAACTGCATCAGAAAATATTTAATCGGAATACACCGAATCATTTTTCTTACACCAATTAATTGGTATCATTTAATATGCATTGCATGATTTTAGCATAATTATTAAAGAGCGACCCTCATTAATGACTTACGCCGTCAGTAAGTCTTACAGCCAAGTACACAAATTTTGTCCTGTAACTTACAGGACAAAATTATTGTACTTGTCATGATCGAGTCACGAGTAGCATAATTAGGCTTATCAACATGTATGTACTAATTATGTTTTTAACTCTGCAAGTGGTTGCACTGGACGTCATGCTATCTGATTGACCGAAATGGCAAAAAAAACAATATTTAGGCCTAAGTACATTGTATAATTGCAAGGAGTGCTAATTTATTGCAGTCTTTCACGCCAAAAACAACATGGTAACTACAATTCACTTATATTGAAGGATCATTGATTTCCGAAAAATGCCTTTCAAAAAGCAAAAATTGCAATAATTTATTATTGGTATTCTAATGCACCAACATCTTGGTATATAAATTCTATAAAATGTAGGGCCTATTCCATTGTAATACTAAAATATTCCGACCCTTAACTCATGACAGTCTGGCCGTTTTGACATTGAACGTCTGTGTGGTCCGGCCATTTTTGTGATTTTGAGACATATTTCTATACTCCAAATAGAATTTTAGAATGATGGCATATATATTTCCCATACACCACAGGGCTAAACACACATACAATTTATAACCAGAATACACTTCATTTAATTGGTCAATGTGATGTTGCCATGGTAACCGATATGCCTTTTGAATATGCTAATTAGTTAGTCAAATATTCGGAAATTTTGTTTAAACATGGTATTTTTGAGATCCACGGAGATTCAGGAGTACAACATTATATCAATTAACATAAAATATATAAAAATACATCACAAACGGTTCGAGGAAGCATTCAATAGGTTTATACACACAATATAATGTGTGTAAATAAGTTATTATCATGTGATATAGTAGTTTTTTCTAAATTCCCTGAAGGGCATATCAGATTTCATATTTTGAAATGAAATTCCCAGCTCATCTGGAAAATACCAAAAGCCGCGTATTCATCTGAGCCTGGAGTTCTATTTTTAGTTCAGAGACGGTTGTGACGCAGATAAATAAACTCTTTATGTTCTAGAATGTTCATAGTTGCGCAAGTGCACGGGTGTGATTTTGAGAATGGCAAAGCATTATTGCCAGGTCCGAGCTGGGCTCGGACGACTGCAGCGTCATAAATTCCAGGTCCGAGCTGAGCTCACACTTAGACTGCCATTCAGTTAAAACTATGATGTAAAGAGCTCATTTTATTTTTTTAAACTTGGTACTCATCATTTCCAGTAATTGCTGCTAATTTGCAAATATTATGCTAATGTGTCAACCTGATCTTCATAAAATATATTTCATTGCAATCAGTGACCATGAAAACCTCAGTGTAGACAATTTATATAAGGTTCAAAGTTGATTGGTTTCTGAGATATTGCTTAAAACTGTAATTCCGGTGATCGGGTAATGGCTATAATATGCTGGTTTTGTTTCATCAAGATAATAGCCATCTTGAATAAATAAAAAGACAACATGGTGATGGCTAGAAACGTTTTTTTTATTTAGAGGGTACTCCTCTATAATCTCTGAAAAACAGCTTTCTGATTTTTTGGTCCAGGATTCTAATCATATTATTATAATGCTCCTGCTCCTACACATGGAACTTATTAATTCCATGCAATAATCTGATGTATCTGATGAAAATAATACATATATTATTCTTGTACAGAATCCAATAGGATGTGACAGTAACTGTGTAAGGCTGTGAATCATACGTATGGATAATTAAATGTGTCATAAGAATTTATAATGATACCTAAATTCAAGTATTATCACCACGTAGTGTAGATAAAAAAACAATTTAATTGAAATCCTTTCAAGCCTGAATTTACCACTGTCATATTCATCCACTGCAAGTCGAGAATTTGCGACAGATCTGAAGTGGGTGGCAAATAAAAAAATATATCGTTATTATAAAAAACTTTCCATGAAATTCTCGTCTTAAAACCCGTAGATGTAGAAAATTGATGTACAAAAAGGATGTAGGAAATTAAGTCATTATTCTTCAGAGATGCAAAACGATGCTTTCATGCATCGTGGGGAATTAAAGATATAAAGCCCCGGTAAATTGCGATGCAGCTTCGCCGCCTAGTGAGTCACATAATCATAAGTGTGAAAAATTAATATTCTGAAAACATAAAAGCAAAATTTTCTTACTTTATGGTAACGTTATTCAATTTCTGTCATTGCGAAATGTGTTGAGAAGCAAAAGCATAACGTGACAGCACGCCACTGTACAATCTCGAATTATATGTGACATAATCCTTTGTTTGAAGTAGTACAAAACATTTAGAAAATTTTGTAATTGAGCCAAAAACTCCTTGCATAACATAATTTGTGAAGCATGTAGATTGAGTTGATGAAATCATTTTTTCGGTCGGCTGAGCTGGTTGACTACGACAGACTCAGACTCATTTATTTGATCAAATAAAAACATCTACATATTTTGAATATTAGCATAGCAATGATCATGAGACCTCCACTAAAACCGTAGGTCGCTATCGAGGAGGCCACCTTAGAAAATAATAATTGAATATGTATAATAATAAAAATAATAATAATAAGTAGAGAAAAATAATAAGAATAATAAAAAAGCAATATAGAATTATACATTTATACACATACCCAGCGAATACATGGCGCCGACACAACGATGGATAAATGTTGGGCCGACGTAGTAGACGGCGGGCCAACACTGAACCAACATCGGGCCAACTCCCCGTGCCCGCAGGATAAAACTATATAACATTATACGTTTTGTACACATACATAACAATCAGGGATATTACATTCTAAATTATAATAAGTTAATAAAAAGTTTTTGGCGTACATTGACATACCTTCGATACTGTGGGTGGTCAATTTTTCTTTGATATTTATTGCAGTTGTTTATGGTTTCCGGTATAGAGAAAAGTAAAGATTGTTTTGCAAAATCATGTTTAATGCGACATTTGTTTAGATCTTGATCCCATGTGTTATGTGTGTGATTATTTGCTTTAATAGAAATATTTTGAAAGTACAGAGGCAAGTTATTTTTTAGATAGTTGTAATAGAATTTCAGCTGTTTTATTTTGAATATGTCTTCAGTTTGTAAGAGGCGCAAGTTTTTAAAAATTGGATCACAGTGTGCAAATATTTTGCTAAACGTTATGATTCGGAGACATTTTTTTTTGAGTTTTGTGATTCGAAATGGATTATGTCCCCAAACTAGCAAAGAATTATTTATATGTGGCAATACAAGGGAGTTGTAGAGTAAAAGTAGAACATCTATTGGTACAGTGTGTCTTAGTCTTGTCAATATCCCAATTACTCTTGATATTTTTACTGATATGTTTATTGATTATTAATCCGAGAAAATTAAAATTATTGACACAATCGATTCTGTTTCCATTTATTATTATTTCTGGTTCTATAATTTTTTTTCTGTGGCTGATGAAATAATATGCATTTTGATTTAGGTAGATTTAGAGATAATTTGTTAACTTAGAACCAGATAGATATTTTACATAATTCCCTGTTTATTAAATTATTATTTATGCCTTTCTTTGTTAATAAAGTTGTATCATCGGCAAAAAGAATAAACATGATAAACTGGAACAATTTACTTGAATTGTGGAGATCGTTCACATATATCAGAAACAATAATGGACCGAGTATTGAACCCTGTGGTAAACCAGTAGAATTTTTTTGATGGTCTGAATTAACATTATCAAAGTTTACATATTGCGTACTATTTTCTAGGTGATTTTCCATAAATCCAGTCGAGTTTTTAGATAATCTGTAGTGTTTTAATTTATGTAGTAAAATATTGTGGTTCAGAGTGTCAAAAGCTTTTGATAAGTCCAGGAACAGGTTTTGCCAGGCGTGATTATCTGTGACCCATTTGTGCATGAAAAGCCTATAAACACAAGGGAAATGGCCTGAATTAGCATGTCAGTGTATCCAGTGTGTTATCACCATTTTTAATGCACAAATATATTTTAAAGAAAATGTCACATGTACAATCAGAAATGTATTATGCATTTATGATATAATACACATGATACTGAAGAAGTCAGAAATGTTTATATGGCGGTTGAAGATTTGTGTTTTATGATGTATTTGATTTGTACTGATCAGTGCTGATGGTCAAAGATAATCCTTTTTATTGTTTACTTTTCATGCATGGTCGAAAGAATCAGAACATCACCGTGATTACGGATGTCATTCATCACTTTTTATGTATTTTTTATTATTACATAATAAATATAGATATACAAAATCATTGTTAAAACAATTATGTTTTTATTTAATTGTTGCGCATTGCATATAGGAATACAGATTAACATGAGTAAGTGTCTAGTTAGCGCTTGATTAATAACATTAATAAGGTTGATCCACACTGCATGGGTGGTGTATTGACATAGGCCTAATTATTATGAATCCAAAAGTCATAATTTATGTGGTTAAACCAGATAAAATATGACTTCTGGATGCTTATATTTCAATAAGTATTTTTTTTTGCGCAACGAAACAATATGTCAGTGGTTCTTGTCGTATGCTTCTTGGTATAAAGACACTTGCTTAACATGTTTTCAACGAATCTTTGTTACGTTTCAAGTAAATTAATTAGGCCCCGCTCAGATTAAATTAATCAGTTTTTGCTAACACAACACAGACGCAGTGGTGAGTGTTATAGCGTCAATATCTGGATTTGTCTACCTGCAGAACACACAACATATCATTTCAGCTTCCGACAGTGAGATAATAACACTATATAGGGCTACACATTAATCAGAGACTTAATTTCACCATAATAAATGGTTAGATTACACTTTATACAGACCTATATAATCATTATATTATCAGATTATGCATTTATTATGTGTAAAAGCTCATACATAAGATGTGGCCAGTGATGCCGTATCAATATCTAGATTCGTTTACAGAGCATAACACACTGTTGATGAGCACTTCAGGTCCAGGAAGTAAATGTACATTACGACACTGTGGAGCTTTTAATTTACTGAATATACATGCTCTAGTCATCTCACGTAAAGTTCGAGGATTTCTGGTATATTTAAGTACTATACCAGGCACATGTTTTGGTGATGCTGATAAACGTACTATAGAAGGATTGATTAAGGCAATGTTTTGTCTGAATTGTTTCTCGTCCATTGTTTGCCATACGACAGCTGCTAAGCATGGGTCAAAAGTACACAGTATCCGAAAACGCCTCTGATCCGATAAATTTGCACCACCATGATTGTAATAAATCACCAACATTTTACCAATCTCCGTTATCAAGGAATCGTACCATTTATCCTTGTACATTTTGTGATAAGTACCTAAATTTAGTTTTCTGTGATCCAAGTAATATATGAGATCTTCCAAAAGAGTGTTTTTCTGCTGTGTTGTGTCACCAGATGTTGCTCCATGTTCAAGACCAGCTTCGTAGATTGCATTGTTGAGGGTCATCGTCGATATGATACGTTCACCACAGAGAAGACGTCCTCGTGGCTTGAGATCTGACAAAGCACTTCTCAAATTACTAGTAATCACGTCTATAAAGCGTCTGTCCTCCCCTCTGTTAACATCAGCTCCTCTGTCCAGTAACCATTTGACTGTGTTGAGCACTATGCTGGAGTGAGCTGCCAGATGCTCTACTAGATCAGATGTAGTCTCCATACGGAACTGTCTCTGTAGGCCTACTTGAAGACATAACAGGTTTAAGGCTGTATCCCCTCCGCTATCCACAGCGTCTACATTTACTCCTGCATCCAAAATAAGTTCTACAATTTCTGAGAAATCGTCTTTCGTACATACATTGCGACTCATTAGCACGTGAAGTACGTTCTGTTTCGAGCGGTTGACTGGCAAAACACTGGCTCCAACCTCAAGTAGTTTGCTTACCATCACAGATGACTTGACCACTGCGTGCATAAGAGGAGTTATTCCATTAACATCACTGCCATTCACACTTTCCTTGTTATCATAGCCGTGGTTTAACAGATAGTCCAGACATTTCGAAGCGTTATGTTTGCAAGCTAACAAAACCACTCCTTCTTTCTGATAAGCTTTGCATCTATCATAATAAGGAAGAAGGATGTTCATCACCTCCACGTCATCTTGGATCATGGGTAGCTCCATGGCTGAGTAGAGGGTAGAACCATTTCCTACATGGCCAGATGCCCTGACATGCACATCAGAGCCATGGTCCAGTAGTACCTTTATCACTTCAGGATTCTTAATTTGAAACAATGCCATATGTAGTGGTAGGCAATCACGACAGGTGCCCCCCTGTATATCAGGGTAATAACCAAGCAATAGTAAATATTTCAGGAGGGTCATGTTGTCGTACTGTATTGCGCGTATTAACAAAGAGCATCTGAACATCTTCTTGAAGTCATTGTCTACATGGTTAACCTGTTTGTCCACAAGCTGAACAACATATTCTGGATCTTGATGATTTTCGATAGCATCATCTACTTCCTCTGGTAGGTCTAACATGGTATTTGTCAATAGGGGCTTTGTCGGTTGATATTTAGCATGAATAGTCCTATAAGTAGAACATCACAATGTCTATGATATCAGCACTGGGGCCAATGTCAGTCTGACAGTAGAACTGGTAGAGTAGGCCTACAGGCCCGACCTACAGGCCCTGTAGTTGAACACTAAAATTGAAATCCTAGCCAGAAAATCCATCTTACTTTGGCCCCCAGCGTGGGCACCCGTGTTGAACCTTGCCTAGGGAAGATGGGGCAATGATTATCAGATGTTCCCATTGACACTGTAACAGAAAACAAGCGAGCGCACACAATATAGCGCATATCGACCGCATGGTCTTTCATACAGTAAGTTGTACACATGACCAATATAGAAACTGTTGTTTGTAGACCTATACAGCTCAAAGCATGTATCTAAACACGGCCTTGGGCTGGGGGGGGGGGGGTGCGTTGGGTGCGCTCGCACCCTCACACCCGCTGGGACATAGAAGGTCCGCCAAGCCCACCTCAAGGCCAAGGTCCGCACATAGATTGGTAAAATCAAGGATACTACCAGAGATATTATAATAACGAGATATGCCACTCTCATTGGCTGTATACTTGACAGTACTAAACCGGAAGTGTTACTACATGGGCGAGCCTGGGCCCCGTTTTATCAAGCTGAAAAGATACGAGCTCGTAAGAATAGCTCATTTGCATATGAGGATCGTTGAGTTTCAACGAGTGGGTCAGAGTGCTCGTATCCTGCCTATACATGTTAAAGAGGGAGACATACGAGGAAAATTAACGAGGTTCTATTTTCTCGTAAGTGGCAGGCCAAGGTCACGAGAATTACGAGATCTCGTATCTTTTCAGCTTGATAAAACGGGGCCCAGATGCCGGTTTGGAGGAGTACATTTCCCAAACACAGCCTAAAAAAACTACATGTTATAGAGAAGCCGTGTCGGTACCGGTTCAGAAAACAGGCCAAAATAAACATTACAATGGATGACAACATTACTATCACCTCATTTTATTGAAATAAATGATTAATAAACAAATTCACATTGAAAATTATACTTATAACGTCGTATTTTATGAAGTAAAATAGCAAAACTGTACAAGTAACCGACTCGCCGATTGCCGCCGATTGTTTGTCAACCGATGGATGAGTGAGGAGTGACAGCACATTTGAGCGAACCGTCGGTAACAGTGACAGACAGCTAGAAGTTGTACGCTGGCAAACGGGCAAGTGACAGTCGGAAAAATCAATAATATGGATGATATAATCTAACAGTTAGTCTACTACTTTATAATAAAAAAATATTGCCACTAAATTTGAGGCTAATTCTAGTAGGCCTAATTGGATCTTCCGATTTCATGAAATTGTCAACAGGGAGTGACAGTGACAACAGCTAACGTGACTGTAGCTGGGGACTTTAGGCCTATAGGCCCTACGGGAGAGGGAGGGAAGTTGGGCCACGAGGCAAGTATGGGCATTGGGCACCCCTTCTATTGCCAAATATTTTTTTAATGTAGACTAGGGGGCCTATAGACCTATTTTTGCAAATTTTTGATGTGTATTTCATGCTCATAATTTTTCAGTACTTCAAGATATAGACTAGACCTAGGCCTAATTTAACTTGAGACCAATTTTGACACATTTACAGGTAGACTAGTCTATCTTTTCTAATAGGTTATAATGAGTCCATAATTCTAAAATGAATTAGGGTCTACTGACATCAGACAAGGTGGTTCACAGGGTTCAATTTAAATAACTAATATATAGGCCCTACGGATGCATGTGCCCGTAAAAAAAAATATTAGGGGCGCATGCACGTGCTATTTGTTTTTCTATTTTTTCAATATTTTGACTTTTTTCCCAAATTTAGTTACGTGAAGATATAAAGGGCTTACTGTAGCCGTGTCGTCCTCTCCGAAGCCTGTTTCAGGCACTGGGGCTATATATAACTGCACATGAATAAAGTGTTGATATCCCTCTTGCGCATCGCGACCAAACACCTGAAACTTGAGTGCACAACACCCCTAAACAAAAAGATTTAATTGGCCTGGATCAACCCCCCCTTGATCCTGCCTTACCCTCCCATTTGATGAAAAAGTAATCCAGACAGAAGTTACAGAAAAAAAATAATAATTTGCCTTCACCCCCTACTTTTTTGTTCAAATTTGTTTTGAACCACCCACAGCCCCCCTGGCAAAAAAATTGGCCTTGTCCTTCCCCGCCGGTAAATAAACGTTCACAGAGGCTACTGCGTCAAATGAAAAAAAAACCTAAAAATAAACATTTGTTAAAACCCCCATGTGCCCACCCTGCCTGAATTTTTTTAATTGGCCTGTACTATCCCCCCTTCCTGCCTTATCCTCACATTTGAAAAAAAGTAATCCGGGCTGAGGTTATAGAAAAAAAAATTTGCCTTGACCCCCCCCCTCTATTTTTGTGTTCAAATTTGTTTTGAACCCCCCACTCCCACAGCCCCCCATGGCAAGAAAATGAAAATGGACTTGACCCCCAACCCCTCAGTCTGACCCTCCCCGCCCGTAAATAAATGTAATCCACAGAGGCTACTGCAATAAAAGAAAAAAAGACACTTAAAATAAATATTTGTTAAAACCCTCCATGTGCCCACCCTGCCTGAATTTTTTTAATTGACATGGATCATTCCCCCTTCCTGTCTTACCATCCCATTCACAAAAAATAATCCGGACGGACAGACAGACAGTCAGCCGGACAGACAGACGGACAACCCGACTACATAATGCCTCTGGCCGCAGGATGCCTCCGGCCGCAGGCTGGCGGAGGCATAAAATACACCATAACTACTATAAAAATGAGAATAAGTCTAACTTAAACTTTTTATTGACAATGGGCACTCAAGATTCACTTGAGTAAAATAGACTATCAATTTGTGCCATGAAACATTTTATTGTAGCACTATTTTATGTTATCAAATATTTTCTATAAATCTAATTCAACCTTGACAATCTCAACATGAAAATTGATAAGCAACACAACTGACATTCTAAAGTCAGCAAGAAATATCTCATTTCACCAAATACCTTTAACTTGTTTAAGCAAATATAAAGTGTCTTATGTATAATTATTAAATATAATCAAGAATGTGGTTGTATATTCTTGATATAATATGTCAGGTTATCCAAATTGAAGTGGATTATATAATTTCAGGTAAATGATGCATTTGTGATACCACAGTCCTTCATGGGTTATATAAGTCATTATTTACAGTAGAGCATGCTATGAGCAGCCACTTTTATGAGCAGACAACTTCCTATGGGAGGCCACTAGGTCATTCCTCAAAATGATCCTTATCAATGAGCTTGTGGGAGAAATTTGTCATCATCTTCCTGGAAACCATATGCATTGCACTGATGGATGCACAGATGTCCACAATTTATTTTCTTCCTACAAAGAAATTGATATAAATACAAAACCAATACAATTTTTTTCATGTACATACAGTAATAAAATTTTTTTATGACAGTGTAATAGTACATACATGTATATAATCATAAGGGAATGACCATTTTATTTCCTGGGGGAATTATGAGGGGCTAAGTTTATTTTTACACACACCATTTGAAACCAGATTTGTTTCTCAAGAATTTAAAGTCAGCGTTAACAAATGCATAAATAATTTATTGGGTGATATTTGTGCACTTTTATTCCTCCAAATTATACAAAGCCATTTAAGTAGCAATCATGTCGTACAATATTTTATATTTTACTTCAAGCATTGTCATGATTACCTTTTCATGAAAAATGATAAATGGACATGTTCCCTCTTTTAAGAGGTGAATCAATATCTTTTGAAAGTTATTCAAGCAATTGTCACGCCAATTTATTTTCTCAGCCAAAAGTGGCACCAGATTTAACCCTGGTGCTGCTGAATTGTTTGTGAGTATTTTCAATTCATTTGAAGCTGGAATTGCTAACACAATATACAGCTTCAAATGAAATGAAAGAAAAATAATATTATCTATGAAAAATAGGCATCTCCCAAACTGAATTATTTGAATAACTGAGCAGATACCAAAATATATGTTACAAATTTGTTTGGTATTTTCCTTTAATACTCTAAAATTTGCTTGAAAACTTATAAATACAGTCTTAACAGCACAAGGGTTAATTATATTTTACAAAAAATCTCCCTGCATAATTAAAATGTTGATTAAAATGTCTTTATATAAGGAGGGCGGAGGGGGAGGGGGGGGGGGGGGTTGTCAAGTATTTCTATCTAGAATGTCAAGTAGGCCCTACATGTTACATTTCTCTAATTTCCATTAGAATAATAGCGAAGGTAAATCTTAGCTTTTCTAATTATTGCATTGCATTATTATTGAATGTCCGACAAGACTTATTATTATTATTTCAATTTTACGAGCCAATGCCCGGTCCTAGCCCACCTCACATAATAGATATCCTAATTATTGGGTCGATCAGATGATCATTAAAAAGCAGTATTTTTATTTTGGCTTCCTGATATGAACATATGATGTAAACATGTCCATAGACTAGAAATGTTGCGCATTTACCAGTTGAGCAGATCTAAAGACAAAATTTGTGTATTTCGTATTTTGGACATGCACATCCGAAATAGGAAATCTGGAGTTTTGTCTTTATATCTTGCTTTACCATGTTTACCCTGTTTACATACAAAAGACTTTTTTGCATGTCTGAAATAAGAAATCGGGAATTTTGTCTTAATATTTCGCTTAACTGGTAAATGCGCTAGACCACACACAAATTTAAAAACTTACACAATTCTAGTCTATGGACATGTCCACTTTATATGGCCATATTAAAATGCGTAAATTAAAATACTGTTTTTTTTTAAAGATTTTAGCCTGATTGTGTCGTTTTCACTTTGCAGGCCCTATCTTGTAATCATAGTCTAGTCTCTAAATTTTCCAACTTTATGACCAACACAGTCACACCATAAACCTTCAATTTATGTCATTTTGGGGTTAGGGATATAGGTACCCTATCCAAATCAAGTCAAAATAATAGACTAGGCGTATGATATTTATAAATTATATTTGCTATTTAAATTGCATGATAGGATGAGGTCAATTTTTTTTGGTCAAATCGAAAGCCAGAATATCTTTTCAGAAAATCTTCCAAGCCTTTCGCCCACGATATTATTGTGAATTTCAGGATTGTCACCGGGGAGGGGTGGGGGATTTTCAATTTCAAGAACCTCCCTTAACTTTCGTTGGAAATATAGCCTACTTTTTGTCATTATAAATTTTATAATTTCGAAGTTATGAACCATCCTCGGACTTGTCACAATGGAAGTACGGTACCCCGGTATGTTTACATGAAATAATATTAGCCCAAAAACACCCTTTTCAAAAGTCTGATGATCCTGGGCATGAATCAGTGAATGGGAAGTAGGCTAGGCCTAGACTAGAATCACTAGCCTATTTAACAGACAAAGTTCACAGACAACTGAACTGGCCAATTTCGAGGCCTATTATCAATGGTAGACTAATGACTTCTAGGCCTAGACTAGTAATTAAGTAACGGAAGCGAAGTAGAAGTGGTCCGGCTGTGATACAGGCCTGTTCTGGGGGGGTCAGAGGGCATGAGAAATGAGTTTTTTTACTGAAAAGTGGTCCGGCCAACGTCTTGCTTTGCTACTCACTGAGCTAGACGGGGGGGCTGTCTGGCACTGCACGCTTCACTGAATCAGCAGTGCCATGGAGTAGGTACCGTAAGTGACCATCTGACACACACAGTAACCACTGGTTACTGGTAGGCTAACAGTAGGCTAACAGTACACTGATACTGTGACACTGTCACTGACAGGCGACCACGTCACTCATCAGTTATGTCGCTTAAAGGGACTGGCCCAGGCTAAAATCATCAAAAAATCGGTGATTTTATTTCGGGTTCTTAATATGACCATATGATGTAAGCATGTACATAGACTAGAACTGCAAATTTTTATAATTTTTGTGCTGCGCATTCACCAGTTAGGCTAGATATAGAGACGAAATTCCTGATTTGTAATTATTGACAACCATGTCAAAAATAGGAAATGCGGGAATTTCGTCTCTATATCTAGTCTAACTGGTAAGTGCGCAGCACAAAAATTATGAAAATTTGCAGTTCTAGTCTATGTACATGTTTACATCATATGGTCATATTAAGAACCCGAAATAAAATCACCGATTTTTTGATGATTTTAGCCTGGGGCAGTCCCTTTAAATTAATCGTGACGATGTAGACTACATATATTCTACCAACAAATATGTACAGAGATATCCTACGATTATAATTTGGTGGTTTTTATTTTAATAAACTTTACTTTTTATCAAAAAAAATGTATTTTATTCACACAGGCCAAAATACCGATCGCCATTTCTGTACATTATCGCCCACATTGATGGCATCGGTAGGGTGGATGTTTAAATCGTTTTCTGTGTATTATTTTGATAAAATACAATAATTATGTATCACTTACCTTTCTACGAAACTACAAAAGATAAATGAACTCAAATCTGGAACATTTTCCGGATTGTTGGATCAACCAGCGCGCACACAAAACTCGATGTGGTTGTGTTGTTTACAGTCATTGTTCCGGTCGACTTGACAGGTGCTTCACAGTAATATTACTCCTAGGCGGCCAGGTGGCGCTCCCACCCATTGCGGTAACGGAAGTAGCACTCAGTGGCATATCTCGTTATTATAATATCTCTGATACTACAACCCCTAATTTATATGTGGGCAGCACAGTCAGACTGTCACAATCCTAATACACTGAACACGGTGAGTTCCCAGGGGATATCTGTAAGACAGCGTGACGTCACAGGTGGGCGAAAAAAGGGAAAACCATGCGGCAGGTAAAAAAACTTGTGGGACAAAATATCATTTCACCTTTTAAATCAACGTTTGGTAGACTCTAATTTTAAAATATTAGGGCCTATACAATATGAAAAACAAAGTGCTTCGTTTAAAGCAGTTCCTTGGGATGACAACAATTTTCGTTTTTAAATTCCGTACTGAAGTAGTGTAGGCCTATCCCACGGATCATGTTTTATTTTTTTTCAGAATTTTCATATTTTTACAAATATTTTTATTCAACATTTCTATGAAACCAGAAGTAACCCAAACAAACTATTTGTATACCTGAAGGACGATTGAATGTTTTCACAACATTGGGCCACATGCTGATGGCATCGGCCCAGCGTTGGGTAGACAATCAGTGCTGCAGGTGTGTCCTCCCGTGTCCTGACTATAAGACACCAATTAGCGGCGACTTCTCTGATCTTACCGTCTGATACGTGGGAATATGTGATGTAAAGTGATGAATATTGCTGACTTGTTTTGTTTAGGCCTACATGGCAATATACGACCTGGAAATACAACTATTTCACTCTTTTTCGGTGCTTTAAAATTGTTTTTTGACTTTTTCGTATTTTCAGTTAAGATCAGTAGGCTATATAGCTTCATATAATTTTTTTTTGACAACATTGAAAATGTCTCATCCCAAGGGGTCCCTTTAATCACCAGTTATGCTCGAATATGTTGTTTATGTGTTTTTTAAATGTGTGGTAGGGGGGCCTGATCACCCCAATCCAAGATGGCGACGTGACAATCCGACTTCCAGAATATATAGGGCCTATATATGCCTTTTAGAGCATGCACACTTATCCAGGCAGGAGAGAGGGGTAGATTCTGTGAGAATCACATTGTAGAAAAGGGCTGGGGTATATTCTGGGAGGGAGGAGTAGATTCTGAGAGGCTCGCATATGATCGATGTTTAAAAGGGGAGTATATTTTGGGAGGGAGGGGTGGATTCCTGGATTGTTCCACAGTCGCATAGGGCTATAGATGTTTAAAGGAGGGTATATTCTGGGAGGGAGGGGTAGATTATGGGAGTGTGGCATATAGTAGCGAAGGAGGGGGTTGAGCCTCTATTCTGGGGGGGAGAGGTAGCTGGGAGGGACGTATATCTATATGAGGGAGGGGGTATATTCTGGGAGGGCGGGGTAGATTCTGGGAGGGCGGGATAGATTGTTGTATAAAAGGGTAGTATATTCTGGAAGGAAGGGATAGATTCTGAGAGCGCCACTTTATGTAAAAGGGAGTAGGCTATATTATTGGAGGAGTAGATTCTGGGAGGGTCGCATGTTGATGTTTAAAAGGGGGGTGAATTTTGGGTCGGAGGTGGATTCCAGGAGTGTCGCATATAGATGTTTAGGGGGGGGGGGGGCGTATATTCTGGGAGTGACGGGTGGGGTAGATTATGGGAGTGTCGCATAGGCCTAAGATAGTGGTGAAGAAGGGGGTATATTCTGGAAGGGTCGCATTACTCGCATATCTAAGGGGGGGGGGGTATATTCTAGGAGGGCGGGGTAGATTCTGGGAGGGCGGGATAGATTCTGGGAGCGTCACATATAGTTGTAGAAAAGGGGGTATATTCTGGATGAAAGGTATAGATTCTGGGAGCGTCACTTTATAGAAAACTGTCAGAAAAGGGGGTATCTATTCTGGGAGGGTCGCATATAGATGTTTAAAAGGGGGTGGGTTATATTCAGAGAAGCAGGGGTAGATTCTGGGAGGGTCCACATAGATGTTAAAAGGGGGTATATAAATGGAAGTGTTGCACATAGGTGAGAAAAAAGGGGTAGGGTAGATCCTAGGAATGTCGCTTTATATAAAAGGCGGGTATTTTCTGGGAGGGAGGGGTACATTCTGAGAAGGTCGCATATAGATGCTTAAGAGGGGGGGGGTAGATTCTGGGAGGGCCACACATAGATGTTTAAAAGGGGGTGTATTCTAGGACGGAAGGGTAGATTCTGGGATCAGAAGACCCTTCACATTATCACGAAAAGGGGGGGGGGGGTAGATACTAGGATGGAGGGGTAGATTTAATTATAATACACACTTTGATTTGGACGAGATTGTTGATCTGTATCCAAAGCTCCATACACGCCGTCTTGAGAAGACAAAATCAGGTCAAATTCATGAATACGTCTACAGAACACAGTTTACAGTGCAATCAATCAGAACCCCTAGCTGACGCTAGTGGAAGGATAGTGGATATGATGAATGAGAATGATAGAGGGGTGGACTGACAGCCTTGAGAACAAAATCTTCAAGGTTTTGGAAATGTCTAAGAAACTATGCGAACGCCTGAAGAAAAAACCCCGTTTTACGCTTGATGTACAGTCGCCTTACAACATAAGAACTGTAGTCGGCAGGATCGGTTTGAGAACGTGATACACGTATCGGTATCGGGACTGTACCTCCAACAAGAGTCCCTCACGACTCTCGCACGTGCAATAGACAGGGATATATCCTAACCAATCTAATAAACATGTCTGTCAAACTTTTTTCAACGGTTTCTATTGTATTTTTTCCAGTAGATTTCAAATCTGCCAGATACCATTCGAGATTTTGCATATTTAATTAGCTAATTTGCATATTTCCAAAATGGCCGCCAAAAAACGTAATCGGCTATGAATACAGTCCCGGTAATCCCAGAAATGTGTTTTTTTGCCCTAAGTTCGAGTTTTGAGATCCCATAATGCCATTTTGACGACAATAATATTTTTAGGGATATTGGAAGGTCATAGGTCACGTGACCATTGAAATAGAATATCCCACCTTTATGTTTTAGCAAAAAGTGCACAAATTGACTTTTTGGGGATAAAATGATGATTTGAATGCCTGATAATATATATCTAATTTCAGAGAGTTAATGTCATACACAAGACTATAATTCATTAATACAAGATGGCCGCCATAATTCAAAATGGCGGCCAGCCGAATGTAGAATCAAGATATATTTGCTTCTAGATATCTTATTTGAGCGATCTCAGTGTCTAGATTGTTTTTTTTTATCAAGGAATACAATGTCACATATCATTATGCTGTCAAATGATTTTTTAGAGGTTTTTGATGTCTTTTTTATCTCTATAGTTTGATATTTTGGCAAAATTGTGTTATATCATAGTTATATTTGAGTAACTTCCTCTCAGGACGAGGTTATCATCCGCACACTGCTCTGAATTCACATGCTAACATGATATAAAGTAAAACCATATACATCACATGTATATGACAGCGATAAAAGAGGTAAATAGACATATAATTTACTTTATAATACGGCACTGTTATTTTGTAGAGTATGCAGAACTACTACCCAGGGGGTAAACATCATTTTTTTCTGGAAAACTGACACGGCGTGTTGTAAAAGTCTGGGCACTTGGAATGATATTTACATATATTTAGGATCACAACCTAGGTGAACAACCTTGCAAATCGACTACTGGAAATTGGCAGGAAGCCAATAATGGTGGCCATTACCGAAAAACTTGAATTTGTCAATATCTCGGTCAATATTCAAGATAATTTGTTTTAAATAATGTTTCACACTGTATATTAATAATCACTTTTGATAAGAAAACATCACGAGCATTCGATGTCAAAACAATGATAATATTTATTGATCATAAACTTGATATAAAATAAGTATTAGCCCATGCAATGATACAGTATTTGGTATTATAATCACTTCAAAACATAATCAGTCTAAGGGGTACTGGGATGGTTGATAGTAGTCTAGTAGTACTTTTCGCAGCCACCTGGGGAGAGTCATTAGGGATCTGTCCCGACTGTTGCATGTTGCACTGCATGGTACAAAATCACTAGTCTATAACGCTTATCCAAGGGAAGCTGCAGCCTACACGTGGCTGGCTATAATATTGTGGTGAATTGTCAGCGAGGTAGCCTGTTTCCTCCACTCAATAGTGGTGTCAATGCAGCTCTCGCCTCTGAGTGCAGGCACTGATATTGGCCATGCTAGAGTCTAAAATACAGGCAATAGTCTTTAGCATTAGGTCTCTCACGTGAGATGAATATAGTTACCCTCAACTATTGTGACTCTGAGGACTATCCGACCGGAGGATAGCTGAGCTGTGCTAAAGGCATCGGTGGTTCAGCATTAAATTGCATATCAAAACCCAAGTTTTCGATCGTCTGGGCATGTCTGAGGGTAAATCCCCTGGACATGCCCAGAACATCGGGCAGTCCTACCATGCCCAATCACCCCACCTTCACGTCATCATCTTTACATCGGTCATCAATGGACATCAATGGACTGCACTGTGTTTATCGTACTACAATATCACTTAAATGACCATTAGTGCCGAGCGACGTTAAGCATTAGTCTACGACAACTAGTAGTCAGCCCGAAGTTGCACACAACAAAATTGAATAACACTGAATATAATATTATCAAAATAACCACTGTTTGCAGGGATTAGCTATATATTAGACATGTTAGAGGATCATTAAATTTGGGTGTGGTTAGCAAAGAGTTTTGTACTGTATGAAAGAAAAGATAATTGTTATTCAATTATCATGATCATTTTCGATAAGGTCTCAACGTGTTGTACACGGCTACCTTTGCTTACATGTAGATATCTCTTACAGTCACATTCTACACAGCAGGGGATTTTTCTTCTCTTACTCGAGCAGTTTTTGTTGCAACCCTTTTTGCAGCCACGTGAAATTATGTGTGTTATATGTGGTGGCCTTGGTGGGTTTGTAGATTTACCTGTGATCAGTTTATTTTACACAACCCGTTTATAATCCTCGGGCTTGCACGTAAGCTTGGCGATGTAAAGCTTGTCAAGTGATGTTGCCAATGCTGCTTGCTTTAGATGCTGTTCGAAAGCAAGAGGGTGGCAGAAATTTCAGCAGTGATTTGTTATTATAAAACTTGATGATTCTGAGTATATATAGCTATATCACAGCCTCCGAAGTTGGATTATGTGTTCACAAGAAGCTACTGGTCATACACATCTACCGTTATACAATGTAGTTGCGCGCATGTTGCTTCCTGCAAACAGTAGTTCCTTCGACAGTATTATTTTCAGCGCTCTTGATTTTTGTTTCATGTAACTTTAGGCTAATTATGTTTTGAAGTGATTATTGTAACAAGTGATGTAACACTACAAGGATTAATACTTATGGTAGCTTATATTCAATAAACCTACCATTGTTATCACATCAAATGTTTTCTTATCAAACTTGATTGATAATATCTAGCACAAAACATTAATTTCACACTATCGATGCATAGCTTTGTGTACTATCTTGTTAAGAAGATATAAAATCACTTCAGGGTTGGCTTTATATTGATCCTTGACCCTAAAAAGATAGGTTTAGATAACTTTAAAAGCAAATTATCTTAAATATTGACCGATATATTGACAAATTCAAGTTTTCGGTAATGGCCGCCATTATTGGCTTCCTGCCAATTTCCAGTAGTCGATTTGCAAGGTTGTGCACCTAGGTTGTGATCCTAAATATATGTAGATATCATTGCAGGTGCCCAAACTTTTACAACACGCCGTGTCAGTTTTCCAGAAAAAAATGATGTTTACCCCCTGGGTAGTAGTTCTACATACTCTACAAAATAACAGTGCCGTATTATAATGTACATGATAAGTCTATTTACCTCTTTTATCGCTGTCATATACATGTGATGTATATTGTTTTACTTTATAGCATGTTAGCATGTGAATTCAGAACAGTGTGCGAATGATAACCTCGTTCTGGGAGGAAGTTATTCAAATATAACTATGATATAACACAATTTTGCCAAAATATCAAACTATGGAGATCAAAAAGACATCAAAAATCTATAAAAAATCATTTGACAGTATAATGATGTCTCACATTGTATTCCTTGATCAAAAAAACTCAATCTAGACACTACGATCGCTTAAATATGATATCTAGAAGCTAAGATATCTTGATTTTAGGTTCGGCTGGTGGCCATTTTGAATTATGGCGGCCATCTTGTATTATTAAATATAGTCTTGTGCATGAGATGTAACTCTTTGAAATTAAATATATATCATCAGAAATGTAAATCATCATTTTATCCCAAAAAAGTCAACTTGTGCACTTTTTGCTAAAACGTAAAGGTGGGATATTGTATTTCAATGGTCACGTGACATATGACCTTCCAATGACCCCAAAAATGATATTGTCGTCAAAATGGCATTATGGGATCTTAAAACCCGAAATTAGGGCCAAAAAACACATTTATAGGATTGCCGGGACTGTATTCATAGCCGATTACTTTTTTTGGCGGCCATTTTGGAAATATGCAAATTAGCTAATTAAATAATGCAAAATCTCGAATGGTATCTGGCAGATTTGAAATCTACGGGAAAAAATACAATAGAAGCCGTTGAGAAAAGTTTGACAGACAAGTTTATTAGATTGGTTAGGATATATCCCTGTCTACAAGTAGTTCCTATCACAACCTTAGCACGTTGCCAGCAAGACTGTCTGCTGTAATGTCCCATCCTCAGCCATCCTCAGCCAAGTCCTTCCCGAGTCTATCACGTCAATGCTGAGATGTCCACACGGATATAGTAGTCTGCTACACGTTTGTTGCACGTTCATCTAGTCTCCACTCCGATCTTGATAGTTGTAGCGAGGTCCTACTCACGATCACGTACAAAAGAGTATAAGTACCTGCTGAGCTCTATCCAGCCCCATTCAGCTCCAGCCATTTCAACAGCTAACACAGTTTGTTCTGAAATATTGAGAGTGCTAAATAATTTAGCCCACCTTTATTTGGATGCTGCAGAGAATGATTTTGCATTGGCCCATTTCGTTATAAATAGGAGAAAGAGAAGACGAAGGAAGATCAGATACTGGCTTTTCTTTTGTCTTTTCCAGTTTGAAGTCAGATTTGGACCTTCCTTTAACTTGTTAACTGCCAGGGATGAAGTGAACCAGGCCTTATTTGTCCCCTATTTATATATTGTGGTGTTGTTGCATCATTTCCCGGATGTTCTTCTTCCGAACTGCTAGTACGCCTGGGGAACGTTCTAGCAACGTGTTAACAACGCCATGGACGTGCTGGGTGCGTGTGAGGAGCGTGGTGGACGTGTAGCAGCCGTGTTGCAGACGTGTAGCAGACCGCATGGTCGTTGTGATGACGGGATAAGAACGCCACTACTAGCCAGGTGTGTACTACGTTCATCAAGTTCAGAACGCACCAAGGTCGGGATGAACGTGGCATAGACGTTGTATAAATGTGTTTCGAGGCTAGATACCCCGTCCTTCTGACGTTTTGATACATTTATGGAAACGGGGACAACGTGTGGGGATCTACCTGACAGATCGTGACAGTGTGACAGACCCTAGTAGACTAGAAGAGCAACTGAACATCGTATGTAGTTCTCAGGGTGGGTGTCTTAAAGGCGATCGTACTGCCACCTTACAAGACAGAAATCCGTCAGCATAGTCACCAGGTGGCGCTTGGGTCTGTTGTGGGTGAAGCGGTCGCTAGGTGTGAGGTTAGTTTTACATCATGCCTGTAGATCTAGCTGGCAATATTGTAACCCATTCTCCACACAAGCGCTTTGAAGTCAGAATGAATTGTAGGCTACCTGAGAGGGTATAGCATAATTTTATAGCCTCTTAGGTACCATCAAGCGGATATTTTGGGTTGCGATCTAGACTACTGTTACAGTAGGTAAAATACCAGGGATGAGGTCAAATACACAAGTACAAATACGTTGTCTTAGAAATACAAATACAATTTATTTAAAGATTTAAGTGAAATCCGATAGAGGTATGTTCTTATATACCTTGTATTTATTTACTTAATATTTTATTTATTTACATTAGTTATGTTTTTACCTCTTTGGAGATAAAGTTATATAATGTGATTGATGAAGGTCTTCAAAATTATTAAAAGTATGATTTTGGATCAAATAGGCCTACACCAAAGTAAGTAGGTCGTGACGCTATAGGCGCCAAGACGCATACAAAATTAGCGCTATATAAAGTTATAGCAACTATGTTTGAACACATACACAATTCTGTACATCTGGTAATATTCGCGAGGATTTATTTTTCGCGAATTTCGCGTAGAGGACAAATTCGCGAATTTGAGAATCTCTCGAAAATTATTATCATAGCGTTCCTATAATCGAAAATGCCAAATAATACAGTGAGCTTTAACTACAGCCTCTATAAGGACTCAAGAACAATGCAGGCCTAAATCTTAGCCGATAGTGCGTGAGCGTGAATAAAAATAACTCTAGAATAGAATACATCATCAATGTGTAGCCTATTGATGATTAATATATTATAGGTCAGTCATTAGAACCATTTTGCGAAATAGCCTACTTGTAATGTTTTTGTATGACAATACCAAAGGCCATTGCCACCGCCCATCTAACACTGGATCTTATACCATGTATACCAACGCTTACTCAACGTTGTCCTGGTAACTCCGCCGCTGACCCATGGTTAAACCATGGTCAGCACCCCAGCAAACACAAAACATTTGTATAACATTTATACAATGTGGGACCAACGTCGAAGACGTTGGGCCGACGTTGTATAAATGTTATACAAATGTTTTGTGTTTGCTGGGACGTGCGTGGCCTACTGTATATCTGTATAATGTTTGCCATAATCAGTATTATGTAACAGGGTGTGGTGACAATGGCCTACGCCTACTTGTGATAACGATGGATAAGGGGAGTCATAGATGTCACGGCTGAGTTATAGCGTCATTTCTCAGCTCATGCAGTGACTCAGCTCATGCATCTGTTACTCCTACTTACGGCAGATTTTTTTTTAAGTCCCATAATCAGAAAATCGCGAACATTTAAACACGCCAAGATCATCACATCTACAGCTATTTTATGTGTGTAATAGTAAGGTGTCTCATGTGTTCAATGACGTTTATCAAATATACGGATGATTTATATAACTGATTAATATATTAATATTAAATATATTACACCTATGAATAAACAGCATGTTAATTAGCCACAAGCTTTAGAATGTCACATTAATTAACATTTAACAAAATGAGATATTTTCCAATAAAAGTTTGATTTGCGATTAAATACACCGAAGATGACACCGTACTTCCCGGCGATATGAAGTTTATCAAGTGATGAACGTTGATGAATGCTCATGAACATTCATGAACATTCATGGTTCATGGACTGTTCATCAAAAACAGTACATCACAAATCATGATTATTAATGAATACTTGACGAACTAATTTTGCTCATGATTTTTTTCACGAATTTCATATGGAGGGTTTGATGAACAGTAATTATTTTTTCTGAACTTGGTAGGACCAATTTATTTCATAGCTTGTTAATGAAAGTATCATGAACTTTGATGAATTATTATAAACTTGATAAATCTTAAATCGGTTCATCAGTTTTCATGACTAGTTCATGGAGGTTCATGAGGGACAGTTTCATGAACTGTGATGAATTGTTATGAGCTTGAAGTCTCATTTTAGTTTGATTTGTTCGTGAACGTTTATGAAATGTGGTGAATGATTAAGTGAGTGGGGTGGGGGGAGATATCTTTGTTGATTAACAAAATGATCATTAATTACACTCTAAAAACGTGTTTTCCCCTTTTAGAACACCATAACACCAATAACACCAAATTGTACCAGGATTAGAACACGAAACTGTAATGGTATTCAAATTACAAGAACATCGGTGTGCATTCTTGAACACGCAACTGTCATGGTTTTTAAGTTATAAGAACCTTGGTGTTCAGTCTTAAACACCAAATTGGAACAGGATTAGAACACGTCATAGTGTTACAAATTACAAATCGAACATCGGTGTTCATTCCTGAACATCGATCGCGAATAATCTTGAATACAGAAAAGTTATCACGACGCCAGAGCTTTATCCTCAGGAGGTTCTCCTGGCCCAGTTTAGCCTATATGTGCACAAAGGTGGCCTAAAGCCCGATTCATTTCATTTCATTGCCAGAGCTTTAATTTGAACACATGTGTTTAGAGTTTGAACACTAGCGATGTTATTTGAACATATCAGAACACCAGTGCCGTTACTTGTTTAAGCTGGCTTTCAAATTTAAAGATATTTATGTGTTCTGACAGCTGCAACAGTATTCGAACACTAAATGATTTTAAAATACAGTACATGGTACAGCTATACAAAATCAAAATAGGTGAAATACACACTTTATAGTTATATTTCACATGATAACATTTTCTAAACAAATATGATCAAGAATAGTAGTGATATACTCATATCCAAATCTCAACAAATAACGAAAATGTTTATTTTCTCCTATTAAATCGGCTGAATTAACAAGATTAAGAAGGTTTTAAATATATTTGGACAAATCAAAGCTACTATAATGTGTCATGATGCAGTGCAAAGATGTACATGTTAGTTAAATGCCCATTCAATAATGTAAAGGAGAGCCGCATTCACAATGGAGCATTGTATACTCGGGGATTGGCACTTTATGCTGGCCCTGTGTATTGGCCTCTGGGCGACCTGACGCTCTGATCACCATTTAAATTTATTAAATAAAATACATATATCCAATAATTTTGCAATGATGGGCCAATGTCGCAGACAGTGGCCCAGCATTGAATCAACATTGGGTGTTCGATATGAACAGTAGAAATGTCTTACATGCTACATTTCACTAATGAAATAAAAGTTATAATTACAGAATATATAGTAGAGAGAGATGAGAGGTTGAATGAATGAATGTGTGAATGAATGAATAAAGGAATGAATAAATAAATGAATTAATTAATGCAGTTTTAGGCCACCTTCGTGCACATATAGGCTAAACTGGGCCAGGGGCCAGGATAACTTCCTGGGGACGGTGAGATTATTATTTTTGACAGTGGAGGTGAGATAAGAGAAAGAGAGAAAGGTTAGGCGGAAGGACAAAGTTGCAAAAGTCGCAAACGGCTGCAAACGCTCGCAAACGGTCACATGCAAATGGTCGCAAACCATGCAAACGTTGGCAATTGTTTGCAAACGGTCGCAAATGGCCATTGACGATCGCAAACCGTCGCAAATGGTAGCAAATAGTCGCAAATGGTTTGCAAATTGTTGCAAATGCATGGTCGAAAATGGTCGCAAACGGTTGCAAACAGTCGCAAATGGTCGCAAATGGGCGTAAACGGTTGCAAACCAGCACAAAAGGTCGCAAACGGTATTTACCATGTTTAACGACGCTGCACTTCAAACAATATAGGTTCTTTAGAAGGAACCCTTCAGTACTATTACCATGCAACCCCAGGAGAACCATGGGTTCTCATTAAAAGAGTGTTCAGGCTTAATTTAATAATAATTGATGAAAAAATAGAACATGCGTTGCGCCAAGAGTTAATTTCAAAATGTCACTCAATAAAAGATGTAGGATATAACACATATTGTCAATTATATGATTCACTTGTGGAACCGGTGCAATATTATGCATCAGAAATGTGGGGATTTGACAGGTACTTAAATGTGTAATAAAGTGCATGAACATGCTATGATATTTTATTTAGGGGTACATAAATTAACACATTTTCCTGCTTTATATGGGGAAATGGGCTGGATTGTTGTCAAATATAGACATTGTTTAAATACTTTTAGATTCTGGATTAGAATGATGAAACTACCTAATATCAGTATAGCCAGACATGTTCTTCAACGAGATATTGATCTATCAATGACTAATACAAACAACTGGTGTAGTAACTTTAAACAATTGTTAGTACGATTATCCCTTTATCATGTTTATGATGAAAGTTTATGGAAAACTAATTGTTATCTTTTAATGGAAACAACCTGGTAGACTGATGTGCACAATACGCCCACATTACGTGGATATATCACATTTAAAACCACACTAATTGTTTCTAGCAACGTTAAACAATATATTTCAAAACCAAGAAGAAGTTTATCAAATCAATTGATCACAGGAATTTTACCAATAGCTTTAGAAACTGGACGATATACAAGAATAAGAGATCCTGTAACAAGAAAAATGAAATGAATCGGGCTTTAGGCCACCTTTGTGCACATATAGGCTAAACTTGGCCAGGAAAACCCCCTTAGGATGGTGGGATGATTGAGATGACACTTACCTCCAGACACAGGATTCGAAATTCGAGCCCTAGCGGTCTGAGGCCGGGCACGCTACCTCTCGGTCTCGGAGGCTCTCCACAATACTGACTTTCACACGTGTATGGGGAAGAAAAATTTTTTGTTTCTTTCAAACTGCCGAGACCGGGAACCAAACCCCCGAATTCTGGCAGCGGTGCTAACCACTACCCCAGGGCCCCCGCCCTCCTGTAACAAGAACATTTAGAAGTTTACGAGTTGAAGAATGTTTGTGTAATAAGTGACATTTCTGAAACGGAAGACGAAATTCACTTTGTATTTATATGTTCTCTATATGAGAATTCTAGAACAACGTTTTTTCAAACTGTGACTGATTTTTTTAGAACTGAATAATGCTGACGAATTTTCATTTGTAGTTACACATTCTTGGAAACCTCTGTCAAAATTTGTGAAAGCTGCATGAAAAGAAAACAAATCTAAATTATGCCGAGTATAAATAATATGTGTTGTTTTCAGATATATATCATGCATTTATGACAACATTGTTAATATTCTGATTGACATATAAGCATTGTAATATGTAAACAGATTTAATACATCGTCTACACTGTGCTGGTAGGCTATAAAATTTAATGGTCCCACCTCAGTATGGATGATTATCATGATTATGTAACACTTAGCCGCTTATCCCGCCAGGCAGGGGTGTTTGGTCGGGGCTGGTTCGGTGGTGTGTCAACGTCGTAGACGGTGGGCCAGGATTGGGCCGATGTAGCCGGTTCAGCGTACCCCCCCCCCCCTTTCAGCATACCGGGGGTACGTTGAAACTAGTTTCAGCTTACCGGGGGGTACGTGTACGCTGAAACTAGAAAAAGGCCAGTATCATGTTACTTCCCCTAGTTTCAGATTACCCCCGGGGATACGTTGAAACTATAGTTTCAGCGTACCAGTTGTACGTTGAAACTAGGTTCAGCGTACCGGGGGGGGGGGGGGGGGTACGTTAAAACTAATTTCAAAGTAACCCCCGGTATTTTGAAACTGAAAAAATCCCAATATGATTATAGCTGACCTTTTAACATGTTAAGTACCGTTAGGCCTAGTACACATTGACTTGGTACAATGCGGCAGGTGTATTTGTCACTGTGGTCCGATCAAGGTCAGGGTTTTAACCAAATTATTTCATTGGAATTTTCACCTACTTGAAGTTGTGTCTCGCCGACGCGATCCACAACTTCAAGTGATTGAAAAATATTCAGATTTGACAAAATGTAGGTCAACGATTTTGTGAAATCTTGTTTGATTTCAGGTTTTATCCTTAAAGCATGTTTAAAGACTGTAAGGTCTATAAATTTTAATGTGCTAATGAAAAATGAAGAAACGAATATAATCGGGATCGGCGGTCAAAGGGTTTTCCTTACAGTTTCTGACACTTGCGTTCTGTTTTTTTATGCGTCGGCAAGATGACTGGTATTATGTATGGTGTAAGCATGTGGGCAGGGTAGGCCTCTATGCGGGTATTTTTTGTTTTTCATTTTCATCAATAAGAATTACAAATGAATATAGGCATGCGAAGATAGACACTTGGTACAGTCTTCAAAACAGGTGCGGAAACATGACCAACGTTACATCTGCGATAGATAAATCGAAAGATAATAACGACAGTGATAAAAAACAGCACGAGAAAATTGTTTTCTCTAGTTAACCCTAGAGATCACATGGTTATAAGGAGATTAAAGCGTTTCCAGACATCGTGCTAACAGCTTTTTGTCACTAGTATATAAATCCACGGGTTATATGGAGATGAAAGTGTCGTTAGTTGGCATAGAGGGTTTTTTTTAGTTGCCCTAGAGATCAAACAGTTATAATTATAGAGATTAAAGTGTCCTAATGCCATGTGATAAAAAATAAAATTTAATAAGTGTTATAATTGAAACTCAACTGGTAAATCTGAGAGGGTAATTTGAAACTGGAGGGGGTAACTTGAAACTATTTCCAGGTTACCCCCGAGGTAGCGCCATATCATGACGTCAATGCACTGTATTCTGACCGTGTGATGCTGTATCTTACCAAAGTAATTAAAAATTCTTATATTACAATGCCAAAATCAGAAAATGCCATACCCTTTTATCACAAGTGAAAAAGTTCATTTTTACCAAATAGACGACTTACTAAATTACAAATAAAAACCTGAGATGAATATAGGCCTACATTATTTTAATGTGTGCGTTTACTCATCAACTAACCTATAGCGGCCATCCTAAATTTGACTCTACTTATCCTATGTTTTGTCTAATAAGGCCATATATAAGCTATGTACAGGGGAAATTTGCATTACACTTCATTCTCAGGTCAATTGTGAAAACGTTCCTTTTCACCAAAGGATAAAGTCGACCATCTTGAAATTGACTTCACTGTGACCGTATACCATCATCAGGGTTATTATAACCTTTTTTACCGGACTAATATAGAGACATTTTTCTCCATAAAAGCGGCCATTAGCATTAGGCCATTAGCAGTTTTATCAAGGATTTATTTTGAATTCAGCTTTGTAGAGTTTTTATCCGTTGAAACCCTAATGCTCCTGGACTAATGTATGATGTGGACAAGGTATTGTTTAGTTCAATACTAAATTTCTTGGCCCGGAATTTCGAATCCGATTTTGATGATTCTTTAGGCTATCATGTCTTGCACTACATCACACATGTCTCCCATTACAAATTTGGACACAGCTGTATTTGATATTCGATTGATTGATTGATTGATTGATTATTTGATTGATTGATTGATTGATTGATTGATTGATTGATTGATTGATTGATTAATTAATTGATTGATTGATTGATTGATTGATTGATTGATTGATTGATTGATTGATTGATTGATTGATTGATTGATTGATTGATTGATTGATTGATTGATTGATTGATTGATTGATTGATTGATTGATTGATTGATTGATTGAATGATTGATTGATTGATTGATTGATTGATTGATTGATTGATTGATTGATTGATTGATTGATTGATTGATTGATTGATTGATTGATTGATTGATTGATTGATTGATTGATTGATTGATTGATTGACAATCTTTAAAAATATTTTTCACAAATTGCATCGAAAAAGCATTTCAAATACGTCACAATTTGTAATAACAAAATTGCATAAAAAAACGTGTTCTAATCGGTAATATCAGAAATACATCTCTCTTATGTATTTCTGGTAATATTAATATTACAAATCTATGCGTTATTACAAATGGGGACGCAGCAAAATCGTAAAACGTAGACGTATACTTGTCTTGAGTGTAGATATATGCTGTAAGTTTTCCAGCAAAGTAGGTACTAATAGTGCACTGGATATGTTTGAGTTAATAAAAAACATATTCATCAATAATTCTGAGGAATATCTTTCAATTGATACACGAAATAGATCTGATATATAACACATTCCTTCAAAATTGCCTTTGACAAAAAATCATAATTATCATGTTTAGAAGTGAAATATATTAAAACATTAGTTGATGTCCAGTGGCTAAATCACATTAGGTTTTATTTTAGTAAAACATGTAAGGATGATAAAACTGACTTCCCAAAGAAATTGGTATATCCTAGGTATTATAAAGACTCATCGTAAGATAAAAGCGGGGCGGGGAAAACCAATGTGTATGCCATTACGTATAGCGCACTAGCATTTTTTTTAAGTAGCATACAGAAAAACTACAATACCTCTTTGTATTGGGCACATCGAGTCTAATTATTGCAATTATGTTCCTGTGAAGATATATTACAAATGATAATAAATCGTCCCCCTTGATATGAAAGGGATACCCCATTACATATCCAATGGGATGAAATGATGTATCTTCTTTGACATGCAAATTGCGTTATTTTAGCGTTTTTTTTGCAAAAATTTCGTATCACAAAAAAGGCAAGATGGCCGCAAATACGAAAATGCATAATATTTGTTTTGTTTTTTTCTATTAGACGTCAGTCAGTAGTATGATAAATTGGTAAGTTTTGGAGCACAGTTTTCTTGAGAAGACGTGAAAGTATTTTAGTCATCAACTTAAAATACTGTCAGTATGTTTTGATCGCTCTATTTTCCTCACTATTATCGTTCCCAATAATTGCGATTTGAATAAAATATGAATCAAACACGATAATGGTCGCGCCTAGTGGTCTAAATGTTATTCATATCCTTATAATGGACCGATATAAACGATTTAAATAAAATGCACATCTTTATATTCAAACATACAAATGTTATACAAATGTATTTGCTCCCGACGCTGCCGTCCACTAACGGTATGCATGAAAAGTGTAAGAGTGAGCCTTTTGGACTTTGCTCTGCGGACGCTACAATCATCATCTTGAACACTGTGTACACTATATATGCCCACATTTACATTAACAAACGTGACTGTTGGCACACGGGATACAGATATATCCCTCGACTCGTCGCCAAGAAATATTATCTGGTGTCAGTCAGATCATCATATTAATGGCGCGTGTAGGCCTATAAATTACACATAGTTATGCAGCTTGCAGACGGTCATGTATAAATGATTCAGAATGATAGAGCTGCCAGATGAAGTGGAGCAAGCTGTTCAACACCATGAAGAACCAGGTTTTGTTGTCAGACTTTTGAACGAACACAAGCAACGTGTACGCAGTCATGATTGGGGGAGCTACAGAGTAAGTCTTGTAATACAATCTGTTCGTCACGAACACCTAGCACTGCTGGAACATTTATTGATCTTGGATTACCATAACAACTTAACACATCGCTGTCCTTGTAAGCCACTGCACGTGGCCTTGTGTGAGAAAAAAGATCACCAGCTCATCCAGATGTTGTTAGACCATGGTGCTGATGTGAATGTCAAGGCATATGGTAGTCAAGATGGCAAGTCCTCGCTTTACTCAGCTATGGAGATACCAATGGTCCATGATGACGTTGAGATGATGAACCTCCTCATTCCTTACACATACAAGACAAAACAAGGAGTAGTTGCGCTGGCCTGCAAACATAACGCTTCTAAATGTCTGGATTACTTGTTACAGCACGGATATGGTAACAAGGAAAGTGTGAATGTCAGTGATGTTAATGGAATAACTCCTCTTATGCACGCAGTGGTCAAGTCGTCTGTGATGGTAAGAAAACTACTTCAGGTTGGAGCCAATGTTTTCATAGTTAGTCGCTCTAAACAAACTGCACTACACATGCTAGTGAGTAAACATATATGGATGGAGAATCAGCTGGAGGACACAGTGAAAGTTCTCCTCGACGCTGGAGTGAATATAGATGCTGTGGAATATGGAGGAGATACAGCGCTAAACCTGTTATGTTTAAAAGTACAGAGACAACTAAGGATGAAGACGTCTGATCTCCACCAGCAGCTGTCAACTCACTCTACAATGATATTGAACGCTATTAATATGTTACTGGCCAGAGGAGCTGATGTTAACGGAGGACACAGCAGAAAGTTCATAGATGTGATCACCATTACCTTGAGAGCGGTGTTCTTGGAGCTCTCTTCTGGACCCCAAACTCCATGTGGAGAGCGCCTGTTATCTGTGTTGTCACTGAATAATATCATCTACCAGGCTGGACTTGAACATGGGGCAACATCCGATGACACGACATTACATGGAAACACTGTTTTGCAAGTTGTTGCTAATTACGTGTCTTTCAAAGATTCCGATTTATATTCTCATCGGCATCGTAGTTGGTACCAGGGATTTATGATACAAATTGGAAAAATGTTAGAACTATATTTTAATCACGGCGGCCGACATTCTCTAGATAAGATGAGTTATTTGGAGCTGTGTTCTTTTCATCCGTGCTTGGCAGCAGTGCTATGGCAAACAATGGAGGAAAAACTGTTCAGAAAAACTGTTACCTCACCGAAATATTTCACTGTGGAAAATAGTTGGGTTACGTCTATTGTGCATAAATATGCCCACAATCCTAGACCTCTACGTGAGATGGCCAGAGCTTGTGTGTTCAGTAATCTGAAGGCACCCCAGTGTCACCATCTACATTTACTGCCTGGGCCTGAAATACTAATCAAAAGTGTGTTGTGTTCAGTGGAAATATATACATATTAACACATCGAATGACAGTAGGCCTAGTATGTAGGCTTGCTTCTTTTATGGCTATTACACGTGGGTTGTATTTTAACCAATGCTGGGTTGTGAAAAGCATGATATAGTATGGACGCCTTTATGTAAAACTTAGCCAACTCTAGAAAAATCGAAAATGAGTTAGGTGTGATAGACATTATATTCCCTTTATTTAAAAATTAAGTCCCGAGATGCATGTAGCACGGCACCTGGCTGAGCGCGCAAACCAGCACATGCGCAACTGGGCCAGCCCACATCTTTATTTATACCATCAGCCTACTAGCTAGGCCTATACAATTTTTTTTACTTTTGAATCTTCAAAATTAAATCTACAGTAGATGTAGAGAGACTGCAATATGCTCACTATTGTATGTTTCTACATATATAATTATGTTTAATTTACAATAAATGTGGCATGGTTCACTTGTGCATTAATCAAAATCTCACAACTGGATCGACCCACACCAATGTGGGTTGGTCCAGTTGTGCATAAATCAAAATGGTCATTCTTTTTTATGCACAACTGGACCACAGCATAATTCGAGGCAGCGAGGCTCGAAACCGGAAGTTCTTTGAAGGTGGGGATATTTTTATGACTAGAGAATCTGGATATCGTGTGCTGTTAAAACACGATATTTTGCTCATTAGCTTTCTTGGGCTTACAGTAAAACGATTATTTTGGGGTATGTCCAGTTGTGCAAAAAGGCGTCATACTAACGCATATTAACTTGATTAACGGTTAAATCTGTCATTTTGTCATAAAGTCTTAATTTGATCAATCAATCGTGTACCGTATATATGGCAGAATTTTTTCAACAATAACTGGGTAGCATAAGTTGTGAATGTACTGTTCTAGGTAGTTCTGTACAATATGGTTTATTTTATTATTTTATTATTCAAATTATCCGACAGTCATACCTGTTTGATTTGCTATTGGACCAGTCGCCATGTGGTGCATGGACACGTGCCATTGACCACGCGAGATCCACGCTGGACCAAGAATCTTCCATTTAGTTTAGATCCATTTATAAGCCACGATTTATCAATGTGAATTTGCTATGTGAAACTTGTTCAATTGCGATATAATTACTAATAATTTTGTTTTGTTTATCAGAATCAGTTATTCAATTTAATCTTTGTCTGGAATCAACTAATGCTACTTTGGTTTTGATGATGCTCAATTTCATTTTATTATTTTCACACCACCTGTTAGCAGATGTAGCTACATTTTGAAGTTGTTGTGTGATTATTTGAGTACATTTCCTTTTGTGATGTGTTGTAGCATCATCAGCAAAAAGCGATATATCCTTCAAATTGGGGTACAAATAATGGTCATTTATGAAAACAATAAAAAAAAGGCCCAAGAATTAAACCTTGTTGAACGCCACATTTGTTTTCTGAAGAATTTGATTTTTGCTAATTTATGTTGAATACAAATACGACATCCGTGTTTTTTGCCGTGTTCGTATTTGTGCATAATTATGTGGATAATTATCGTTACCTGGCGGATAGAAGCACCAAATGTTGCATGACATCCTCTTAAAACCCGGTTGTGATTGATGAGTAAATTTGACTAATGGATCGCCATTTGGCATGCCTATCAATCACATAATAGGCTGGCGTAGACATACAATACTAGGGTCTCACCTAGACCTACATGCATGAACATGTGCCTGTATATGCTAAATCTAGTCAGTAGTGATATCACAGTGATATCGGGGCATGAGATATAAATTCATGAAAATCAAAACGTATTTCCGAGTCAATGCATATTTTATTATTGAAATGATAATGGGTTAAACACTAAGTATTATTATTTTGGTTACAGTTTGTTAAAAACTATAATAATGACAATGAAATTATTGGCACGTAATATAATAATAATATTTATTGTCACTTTTGCTTTCTTTTTTTATTCAATTATTCGCAGCTTAATTATGTGGAATAGTTGGTATGGTGTGACTTGTCCTTCATAGCCGATCTCTGAGCTATGTATGTATGTTATATGAGAATTTATAGAAGTGTATATATCGTTCCCTTGGTATTAGAAGGTGCTAAACTGCCACTTTACAAAGTATATATACGTACATATACACGTACATCAATCCCGAGTGAAACAAACTGGATATTATTCTTTAAATTAAGTTAAGTATCTATTTTGTTACGTAAACGCCAGGGCACTTTGTAAGTAATAGTGAATTTGAAAAAATAATAAATATGAGAAATGATATGTAATATGTAATTTTTAAGGTATATTTTGAACATATTCTCACCAATTTCTGTTCGGAATATCGTTCCGTGTGAAGCACATCTGGAATGACGAGGATATTTACTGTAAAACAGGGGCTGTAATACTGTAGATCTGGTAATATTCGCGAAGTTTCCCGAATTTCGCGTAGAGGACGAATTCGCGAATTTACGAATCTCGCGAAAATTATTATTATATTAGCGCTACTAAAGAAATATGAAAAGTCCAAAAATCAGAAATTGGCGAAAATTTAAACACGCGAATATTACCAGAGCTACAGTATAATGTATTACATGTCAATTTCTCACCATATTACAACTCCACATCAGGCACTATTAAAAGAGGAGGAAATGTCCAGTTGACGCTGATCGCCAAGATTTGACAGCCCCTTTACCATGTTTGCCCGTACAGTATTACATTTTGAGCCATCAGCCGTACGTCAAACAGTTACAATGCGTTATCCACTAACCCTTACAACGCTGAAATATGTTTGTATAAACCGTGGAGAACAAAGGGTTTTTTCAAATTTGAAATCGTCATAAATATCTTAGCCAGGTCTTTCCGCTTCAGTTAAATACTTTCAGTTGACTTACTAAAGACGTCAAAATCTGACGTCTACAGACATGTGGCGCACAATTTTGTTTCCCACTGATCACTATCTTTGTTTTAACCCTTTAACCGCCAAATTATTCAATCTGAATTTTCACCCACTTGGAAGTTGTGTCTCGCTGACGCGATCCACAACTTAAGTGAGTGAAAATTATTCAGATTTGACAAAATGGAGGTCAACTGTTTTCAAATACTGCTGATTGATGTCACATTTTATCTTTAACATGTTTCGAAGGTGGTACTTAATGTGCTAATAAAAAATGAAAAGCCGAATATATGCGGCACCGGCGGTTAAAGGGTTAACCTCTTTGTCATGTCTCACGCTTTTTATCATGACGCCACAATGTATGGCATATGTAAAAATCCTATTAACCAAAAAACACCAAAAAATCACCAAAATCGATCTATATCCATTCCAGTCAAAGCTATAGACCTGCACATTTCTTTTAGTCTTTTTAGGTACTGATGCGGTTATTTTGCTTGCTTTATGGCCGCCATCATGGGTTTAAGCATTTTGATCATTTTTAAAATTATTTTTCTGATGACACCATCATGTCGAGTGTACCTGAAAATGTAGGCACCAAAATCGATTTATCCTAATATTCTAACAAAGGTTATACTCATTTCTTGCACTGGCATGTGACGCAGTATTTTGCTTGCGTTTTGGCTGCCTTCTCAGTTTTCTCTATTCTGTCAAAAATGATAACAAATTATTTCTTGATTTTGCACAAATTAATGGCAGCCATCTTGGATTTTATTCACAATGCTATTTCTAAGCTACCTTCTGGTTACACCCACTATCACCGAAATCATGAATCTGCTTCTATTCTGTCGAAAATAATATCAATTTATTGTTTTACGTTGGACGAATGTCGATGTTGCCGCTGTTTGGTGTCTATTAAATACAAAGAAAATGTTGGGCTCCTAGTATAGCTTTTATCCGCCCAGTAACGATTAAAAAAATTAAAATAAATAAAACAATTAACTATTCAGACATATGTATGCGGGTTCCTATTCCACTATAAATAACGTTTGTGGCCTGTGAGCTTATGGTAATAATGGTAATACAAGAATATACATGTAGAGGAAGGGAGATTGTGTCACGTAAATTTCATATAGCAATGGAAACTTGACACAAAAAATATTAGCTATAGCAATATTTAGCTACTCTTGTGCATTTTTATTGATACTATTATCAAATTAAATGAGAATATAAATGGATTTTATCAGATGATACTTATTTTATACTGTTGACATTAAATTATTAAAGTAGGAGGGTCGTCATGACTCGCTCAGTAAACATTGTGGCCCCACACCCGGTGCAGCCTTGGTCAACGTCCACAGGAGTGGGGTGCGCCGCAATGCAAAGATTATGTTTTAGTGAAGCAAAACGACACAGCTGCTTTAACTCAGATACGTATTTCGGATGTCGGTATTCCACCGATAGACATGAAATTATGAATCAAATTGAGCAAGATGAACACCAGTGTGATCATTACAGGTCTGCATATCAATCAATATTGATACATGATAATGACCATCACTGTACATATAGTGAACATGGGATGGCAGAGTAGTGTATGTATTGAAACAGTTGACAAGCATAGGCCTATTATGTGCAGCGTGATATAGTTCAAGTTTTAACCCTTGTGCTGCTGAATCGCTTGTGAGTATTTTTCATTCATTTCAAGCTGGAATTGCTAACGCACTTCCCAGCTTGAAATGAATAAAAAATAATGTTATTAATAAAAAATCTCCCACATCGATTTATTGGAGCATCTTGAACAATATATGCTACAAATTTTAGTGGTATTTTATTTTGTCTCAAAATTGCTTGAAAACTTATATATATACCGTCTTAGAAACACAAGGGTTAAAACAGTATAAGGCGGTTGAGGTGATGACTTTATGCACATTATTATGTTAATGGGCCTTTAGCAGTGCAAGCCAAGTGGGTGGATGCCCAATCTGAGTGGTTATTGTATACACACTATTGTAATGTTAAGTCAAGGATAGATTTTGAATCGTCCAAAAACTTTCGCTTTTTACATATTAATATCAAAAATACTGCACTGTCGCTCTCACATGATAACGTATGTTTACAATAGTTTGTATTATTTATTTAATATCTATACTATAATAGAATAAGGGTTTTTAGGCTTCGTCCGTGGTTGAACGACCCCCCTGACAAATTGCTATTTCTCATCACCCACTATATATAACTTGGCAAAGCTTTCACATTCAGTGATGGTTGTAACGTATATAACAAATGCTTAGGATGTGTTTTTGTGCCCTATTTTAGCTTTTATTCAATATTAAACACATTAAATTCGTTGTTAACTTGGAAGAGGTTTTCATGGATTTATGTACATGTTCTTTGTTCCCATAAACCTGATACATGTACATAATTTTGCTTTTCATCATAATTAAGTTAAGTCATTCTCCAACAGGTTTTGAATCTGTCAAAATATTCTCAGCCCCACTCACATTGATCGACGAGAATGGAGAATATATAGGCTACAATATTAATGAGATGGAACGAAGCTAAACACAACTGTCAATACCAAACTGTAGAATTCAGAGTTCATTCATTCCTATTTCACAGGCAACATATAATGATAGACATCCAAGTAGCAAACAAATGAGACCGGTCTAATTGATTTAGATGTGTTTCAATGTACACTATAGAATAATGTGTGAGAACTGGTAGAACATGTCTGTCTGTAACCAGTAAGTGAATTGAAGGCGCTCGACGAAGGCATTGTTTATTCACTGTTTCTTTAATACATTGATCTATGTCTGAAATGTTCAAACAACTCACTAGCCATGTAATATAATTTACTCTTATCAACTTCGACTCATTGATTACATGCAAATGTCTTGTTGCCTCATACAATGTGCAGGTTAAAAGTAATTTTGCATAATTTGACAACCCATTTGTTTTTGCTTCTAATATCTGGTAGTGACCTTACTACGTGCATTTATTTGTGTGATAATCAATGTTACCGGCCAGTAATTTTAGAAAAAATATAACTTATTCAAATCGGCACTAAATTCAAACTTTACCTGAGCAGGCACCAAGTACATCATGAGCTGAACGTCAATCCAGCCAACGGGTAGCAAGCGCGAAGCGTTAGTTTGTTGATCCAATTTTTTTTTTTTATGTTTTGGATGGCAGACAAACATTAGGTAAAAATTAGTCAATAGCGCATTAGTAGCTGAGAGGCCAGTAGTAGCACTCGGGATGACAAACCATATGTAGAAGAGTAACACCAGAAACTGACAATTTTAAAGAGATTTCCTCAGTCATGCATTTTGGCGCAGATGCTGCAGCTTGTGTATTGGGAGAGGGGGGGGGGGTAGTATAGGATGGGCCTTTAATTTTATCGGCTAGTTTTATTTTGAATTTTTAATTACCCCGTTACTGTTTATAGGGGTATATAACATTATCTTTAATAATTATTAAATATTCCAAATCACGTAAAAATGGTAAATTATGACGGTTTTCTAGTAAATGTATGCCGAGTTGACTAATATTACTAATAAAAAGTAAGACTATGATAATACAAATAAATTATATGATCATCCCTATTGTTTCTAAAAAAACTTGCATGAGACATTATTTAATAGAATGGAACACTAAATGAGTAAATTGTAATTCCCCTTCAAATTGGAGACGTTTTAATTCTCAGGGGTGCTAAAATTTGATCAGTGATCCACCTTATCACAAGGTCTATTCTCGTTATTTTGAGGGTTCGAATGATGCTGTTGGTTATCATTGAAAGTGCAATATTCCCCAAATCCCGAAAAAATTTCATTCTGTCGGTTTTCTAGATTTTTTGACAAGTTTACTGTTTGGCAAGTCTACTGATATTGATAACCCTTAAGGTTTCTATAAAAAATATATGATATACTTCACTGGAAGAAAACACTAAACTAAGTATTTTCTATTCCTTTAAAAATTTAAGACGTTTAAATTTTCAGGGTAATTATTTTGGGCCAGGGTCATATTATTCGACCTCTGGTGACCTTTATTTAATCAGACACTTTGACCACAATTCACAAGAAATGCTTCTACTATCTCAATTCTTATCCGCTTTCAATTTTGTTTGGTTTGTTTGAAAGAGCTCGTACCTGTGCGTAAAACTTCCTTACGGATTTCAGAAATTTTAATCAATAATGAACTTATGACCTAATTAAGACGTAATTAGGACACTTTGGCCACAATTCACAAGAAATGCTTCTCCTCCCTCATTTCTTATCCAATTTCAATTGTGTTTGCTTTGTGTGAAAGAGCTCTTGTCTGTGCATAAAACATCCTCGTGAAATTCAGAAATTTTTATCAATAATCAACTTATGACCTAATTAAGACCTAATTAGGACATTTTGGCCACAATTCACAAGAAGTGCTTCTCCTTCCCCAAATTCCTATCCGATTTCAATTGTGTTTACTTTGTTTGAAAGAGCTCGTGCCTGTGCATACAATTTCCTCACGAATTTCAGAAATTTTAATTCGTAATTAACTTATGCGCTAATTAAAGATGAGCTTCTGTGTTATTGACACTCTGGTTGTTCCAGTCTGTATGACTCCGCTCTTCAGACAAAAAAATAAAAAATGATGCTAGAAATGCATTCCCATGCCTGAATTGGCCTATTGGTCTAAAATTGCCTTTTATCAGTCAAAATGTCCCCACGGGATAAAAATGTTACATTTGCTTCTGAATTACGTTGTTTGCGGCCGCCTTTTTGAATTCATGCTCAAGAATATGTTTAAGATTAAAATAAATGTCAGAAATGAAATCCCCATGTCAGAATTAGTCAAAATTGAACTTTTGTTTGTCAAAATAGCTCCACAAATGAAAAATTTCTGTTCGGTCGAAACCGATGGCGGCCATTTTTTAAAACGCTGTTTTTCGGGACTTACCCCCCAAAATCGCGAGGGGCATAGGAGCTCATTTTTTAGATGACCATCTCAAGTACCTAAAACCACCAAAAAAACTGAGCTTTCATGAAAATGGTCATAAAATGCAGAAAAATGACCCAACTAATCTGTGAATGATCTGTGATGTCGTACAAGACTCCGTGTTGACTCTTTCAATTGGGTAGTTATGATGTACTCACCAGGTGTCCTTGCTTAGAATAGCATCTTTACTTCACAGATTGGACAAATAGGCCTACGATTGCTGGTGATTAGGCCTATTATAATAATTATAGTCGAAATCATTTTTTTCTTAACCAAACAAACAAATAATCAACCAACCAGCCAGCCAAACAACCAAAATATGCTAATATATAAAATGTATTCCTGGCATGTATCTGTGCAAATCTAGGCTTGCAGGCCTACTGAGTTCTGGAACATAACGTAACCGTGAGAAACGTGGTACAGAATGTGAACAATATAGCTCCGTATAACGCGATTTAGTTTGCATTAAAATGTTGTATGATCACCTAATATTATTTAGCCGTTTATATAAATCATTTTGTAAAAATAAACGACATAACTATTTTTGTACAAAATACTGTATAGGCCTAATTCAAATATTTAGATTATGCTATATTATTTTAATAATCCCTTTAATACATTATTCGTCACAATGATCGGTCAATTGAGATACATGTATTGGCCCCACGCATACAATTTATTGTAGTTCTTATTCCACCTGCATAATGTCAAAATACCACACGCATGTTTTAAGAGTAGTGCTCAGTATTTTTATGACAATTAAGTATGCCACTTTCCAAAAATGATTGGAGAGATCGTGGAACAAAATGCGCAGGCCAAAATAGTAAAACACTAAACTTCTGGCAGCATCGATTAGAATAGAATTATCAATATGGCATTCTCTCGTCTATATTCTCTAATATAGGCCTACTGAATTACGAGTTCATGTTAGACATTGTTTTTTCATAGCCCAACATTGTATTCAACCTCCCCGAGTGGCGACTTCATCGTCTATTGTATGGAAAGTCCGACCCAAGTATATTTTTATTTAATCCTTTTAGCTCGGGGACCATCTTTATATTCAAAAGCTGAGGTACGAAGACAAATATTTCAGCCCTGTAAGGTACATCTTATGGCAGACTGAGCCATATATTTCAATTAATAAGGGTGGGTCTAGACTACTTTTAATTATCCCAAGTACTTGGTAACATGATTATTGTTATTATTCGGCCTTCAATCAGTTGTGATAAATACCGCCAGCCACCTCCAGTCTCGATTTTTGTTCACGTCGGTTACTATTTTTAATGGATTTTGTTTTTAATAGGTTATGTTCCTAATGGATTTTTCAATAGCTTCTTCCAAAACATTATCAGATCATGGGACATAATTATACCTGGAGAGCCAGCACATCAAATTTGAATGCAATTAAAGCAACGACACAGAAGATATCGTGTGCACAATTTTTACTAGGCGGCCATCAAAAACATCGCCACAAAATATATTTGAAGAATTCTCCAAGCACATCGAACATCTTTGAAAAATAAAAATAAATCATCGGTTAGCTTAGAGCAAAATTGATTTATGGATACGCGGAGGCGGAGGAGTAAAAATGGCGTACACTATTATGTAACTATCCCAATAATATGGGGGATAAATAGTTGGGATAAACATCAATGTATAAATCATTGGTAAATAAATTATTGCAACATATTTTATGCTTCTATTAATTAATTGAGCTCAAAACAACATGGGGTCAAAAGCTGCATGCTTATTAGCTTGACTACTTTTTGCTACATGTAGATTCCTCGATATCTACAGTTTCTTTGGCTCTGTTCCCCATTTTCTCCCAGCCTGTAATTATTTGTGTAAGACCCTATATGAGTACATCAGTTTCGGCTCCAACAATAAGATGAGGCTATTTTATACCTATATAGACCTGTGCGGTGGTTGTACGGTGGTTGCAATGAAACGTTTTGAGTGGCGATTTAGGTATTGTAGGTATTTGTCTCGTGTTGAGTGATGTTGCATGTGAATCTTTCCCCGAGGACCTTGTTACCAGACGGTATTTAAGAGTACATTTTAGACATGAGTCGGTTGGTGAAACTGGGGCCTTGCCCCAGTTTTACCAACTGACTCATTTCAAAATTTAGGCTTAAGTATCAACACGTGATAATTTCTCAACGAATCAGCGATGAAGACTGACTTTAGTTTTCTGATTGGATGATATTTATTTATTCATTTATTCATTTATTTATTCATTCATTCATTCATTCATTCATTTATTCATTCATTCATTTATTCATTTATTCATTTATTCATTTATTCATTTATTCATTTATTCATTTATTCATTTATTCATTTATTCATTTATTCCTTCATTCCTTCATTCCTTCATTCATTCATTCATTCATTCATTCATTCATTCATTCATTCATTCATTCATTCATTCATTCATTCATTCATTCATTCATTCATTCATTCATTCATTCATTCATTCATTCATTCATTCATTCATTCATTCATTCATTCATTCATTCATTCATTCATTCATTCATTCATTCATTCATTCATTCATTCATTCATTCATTTATTTATTTATTTATTTATTTATTTATTTATTTATTTATTTATTTATTTATTTATTTATTTATTTATTTATTTATTTATTTATTTATTTTTATATACATTTTTTGTATGACGTACTATTCAAATTTATTATGGTTTTCCAAATTAAAATAGTAGTTTTTTCATATAGCTGTATATATACAATTCCTATAATGTATGTAATAAATATAACAACAAATTCGGTGTTGCTATGTTATACTATATTATGACACAGCCCCAGGTTAGCTCATTGGTAGAGTGGTTGACTGGGGGTACCGGGTTCGAATCTCACTGCGATCATATCTTTCCTTGGTGCTCACATATTCTGTGAAACAAACTGATCAAATTCGTGGGATAATGACAACAGAAAAGTATAACCGCATCAAAATATATATATATACATATAAGAAATGAAATGACCTTTATGTCAAAGTTAACATGGAAGACGGTCAATAATAATAAATAAATAATGACAAGTGGATTAATACATCGATTGTTTGTCAATGTGAGGTGTCTCCACACAGTGTCTGTAGTACTTGTGGTGATATGTAGACCCATCTCCATGGTCATTTCTACGCTTAAACCGGAACTGGATATATTTGTCGATGAGTAATATTATACATGTGGCCCGTTTTGTACCCACTCTGTTCAGTAATTTTATCAGCGCTCATTTCTGTGTAGTTATTCACCCCCCTCCCCCCCCCCCCTGCCATTTCTCTGTAGATATACCCAACAAACGGTTGATATTGGCCCAGAGTTGGTTGAATGTTAATCCATGGCCACATATAATGTTGACCCAGCATTCAGCCAATTGGGCGAAGTCTGGTGTAGTTTCAGGACAGTCGCATTAACCGTTTACGGTCGACTGCCCCACTGTACATATTGACACTATATGGCATTGTCATATCACACTTCGCACTCACGATGAGAGTATCGAATGTACCGTAAACTTTACACTAAAATAGCCAATGTGACCGATCGCTTATACAGCGACATGTATACACGCTCTATTAATTACATCGATATCAGTTCTACTATACAAACACCTAATACCTTACCCACGGTAAAACAGCCAGAATACTATCCGATTCGATACGCTACCCGTCTACGATACCCGTTTACCGTACTTTTTACCGTTACATCATGTTGATGTACCGTAGCACACCCCGTCGCACCGCGCCGCATCATACCGTACCGTACCAGTTTCAGTCGTCGAGCTGTCATGGTTCTCCAAAGGTGTTGGATTTGTACATCAGTACCCAGCAAACACGAGACGCTGAACCAATGTTGAATTATTGTTGGCCCAGAATCGCAGACGATGGGCCAACATTAATTCAACATTAGTTCAACGTCTCGTATTTGCTGAGTGACCATGTGTGATTGCTGGTTAACCATGTGTGATATTGGTTATCGATGTATAGACCTGTGTAATGTTTTCTGAACCCAGGGCTGTTCCTTGTGGAGTATCACAGGTATAAATTCTGGGGCCACTTTTTTTTCTGTACGTCAATGATATGTATGGAATAATCTGTCTCCTGCAAACTAATACTCTATGCTGATGGCTCTGCCCTGTAAAGCCACGCTCGATTCGTACCGATCTTAAACCGGTTTACTAATCAAGAGCGTTTGATTCGCCCCAGATCAATCTAAACTAGAACCTGATCGCACAAACCATCAAACCTGCCTGCATGAAGGTTTGTTCGTTGGATCTTAAACCGTTTTGCCAAACTGTGCGTTTCTTTGGCTCAAACTGTTTTTAGATTGGCTGTAAATTTGAATCTGGAATCGGATTGCCATACCAGATGGTTTCTTTGGCTCAAACTATTTCCAAACTGGTGGCAACTTACACTGCCACCACGTAGGCGGGCGGGGGCCCTAGGGTAGTGGTTAGCACCGCTGCCTTTCACGCCAGAGTTCGGGGTTCGGTTCCCGGTCTCGGCGGTTTAAAAGAAACAAAAATGTTTCTTCCCCATCCACGTGTGAAAGTCAGTATTGTGGGGAGCCTCCGTGACCGAGAGGTAGCGTGCTCGGCCTCAGACCGCCAGGGCTCGAATTTCGAATCCTGTGTCTGGAGGACAGTGTCATCTCAATCATCTCACCATCCTCAGGAGGTTCTCCTGGCCCAATTTAGCCTATATGTGCACAAAGGTGGCCTAAAGCCCGATTCATTTCATTTACCACGTAGGCACACTGAGTGTAATGGCAACTATGCTGTTATCATTTCATGGCGTTCGTTTTGGGCATACAAACCGAAGCAAACCGGATCATTAAACTATTTTGAGATCAGTGCGAATCGAACAGGGCTTTAGTATCAGGTAAACACCTAAAATCCATTGAGGACAATTTGTTGTCTCAGCAACTGGTTGTTTGACAACAAGCAATTTGTCTTCACCTAGGCAAAACTATTTGGACCCAAACATAATTATGCTGTCAAAAACATTCAAAATTTAATATTTCTTGCTGGAATAAAGTATTCATTCCAACGACTGTCAGAGGGTATCTCGGGGTGGAGATCTAGAGCAAATAATTAAGTGCTATTGTAGAAAACATTCTGCAAATGGGAAATAAGCGATTGAATTATTTGTACAGACAATAAATAGTCAGGCAGAATATTGGCAAAGTTTACCCTAACCTGGAAATTCATACAGAAGTTTATATTTTGATTGATTTGTGTTCAGCAGAGGCTAGAGTCATCATTTCCAAAATGGCCGCCAATCGCAAAACTCAAATCTAAAAATGGCATATCTCTGCGCATATTTGTTCAAATTTTATGATAATTGAGTCGATTTCCATCAAACCAAAAGCCATCAGTACATTTATGACATTAGAAGAATTTATTGGAGGTCAAGGTCAAAAATCAAGGCCATTTTATGGCTCTGGTAAGGTTAGAAAAGGCATCTCGTGTGACTCGTGACCTATTCTCTGATTACGATTATTCACAAAATCACCGAAGCTGAAAGCGCAAAAAAAACATATTGGTGAAAACTGTCTGCTCGATTTATGCACAACAATATTCTAGAAAGTGATGGCGGCCATTTTTCAAGATGGCTGCAATTCCAGCATGAAAATCACTTTGTTGTGCGATTTTAATGATCTTGGTATCAAATAATACAGTCTTGACCATGTAGAGTCTGAATTTCGACCTCCGGAATTCCGTAAAAGCTTATTTTACAAAATATGAGACAAAGAGTTAAAATACATCATGTTGGTTAGCATGAAATATAGTCTCGATCTCAGGCAGAAGTAGCATAGACTAGGCATACTTTGAAAAACCTTCTTGGAAGTAATTTACTGTAATACAGTAATGAACATTTGATGTACCGTTTCAGTCAGATTACAAGATCTCAACGTCAACCCTGGTAATAATTGCCCTTGAAGTGCGACTCAACCTCACACCTGCAACTGCATAGTGTTGTGCAAGCCAGATCAAAGCGGTGTCACTTACATCGTGTACCCATGACATTCTGACTTGTAGCCACATTTAGTCAGCTACTGGCATCTGCCCGCAATAGTGGAAGGTCTCTCCAGAAGATCTGCTAAATACTTCTTCGTCCGTACCCAGTCTGCAGAACATGTTATGTCTGGCTGGAATACTGTTGACTCCTTATGATGCCCGTCCGGTGACAGCACCTTGCAAACATGTCCAGTCTTGCATCATCGACGCACTCAGCTGTGCTGGATCTGTAATACATTCGGACACGAACCTACATAAGATCTCCATGTCATCGTCAATTACTGTTGATGGGGACTGACTTAATTTGTGGAATAACTCAGTTATCTCATCACATGCATCACATCTTCTTTCCTTTGTCGCAGATGGTAGACAGGACATCAAATCCCGTGATTGGTGAAAGCGTGAATGCGCCTGCACATCTGTGGCCCAATGGAGAGTCACAAACTCGTGGTGTGAGACTCACACCACGATTCGACCTCGAGAGCTTCCTCAGTGTTTTCAGTCTCGCCGTAGTAGGCCTAGTCAGGATAGCCTTTACAAAGAGCTGCACCCTGTTATTTGTACATCTGCCGCTGCTAGTGCATTATTACTCCTCAGTGCTCCTCTGCCTTTTTTATGCTTTGTATGATCCAGAACAAAGGACCCCGAGGGCATAGAAGAAGAGAAGTACTGCATGTTCGTCGCAGTCATGGTATAACAGCCATAGTGATACTCAGGAGAATTAGTAGGCCTCTGGGTGAGATCTTCATTTTTCTCCTTTTGAAAAATACAGCACTTCTTCCAGTCAGTGTGGAATGTACACGTTTTCGCTGGTGCACTTTTGGCCATCTTTATGGACAGTTCAATCAAGGTCATCCTTTTACCACCTTCAGGCTCTGCTCTCTATCACACCTTGTCTATTCAGACGCGGACATCTAACAACATCTAATCTAAGTAGTTTAGCTGACAGATCCGGGCTCTTTAGACAGCATTTCTGACACTAAGTTTAGAGCTGATGCTAAACCCCATGCTGAGTCCCACAGCACACCAGTGTGCCCTGGTTGTGCCATGACATTATTCCTGTGCCGAGCATAATCAATCAATCTCCAAGAGCTTGTATTTCACCAAGACCAGGTTCCATTGCAATGACCAGTTCCAGAAATCTATCCAATAGATGACTCATAAAACACAGGTACTACATCTACTACATAGCCCTATTCTGCAACTGCCGCGAAAGTTGTAGCAAAACTACTCCGAAAAGTGATTTCAATGCTGGAAAAGGCAGCCATCTTGAAAAAAGGTCGCCATCTTAAATATTCGGTTTCGCAAAATAAAAATTCAGATTCCTCATATCCAAAAACATATGATTTGACACCAAGATCATTCAATTATGACAATTATCTGGTGTTTTATTCGAAAACGTATATTTTGATACTCAAAATGGCGGCCATCCTGAAAAATGGCGGCCATCTTGACATTTTGATCGGCTAAAGTTTTTTTCCAAAAAAAAGTTTTTATGCCATTTTGACATTTTGATGCTTGTATCCGGATTTGAAAAATTCCCCAGAAAAAACCCCCGCTTATAACTGCCCCACTATGCATTGTAGATCTCCGCGTATAATTACCATGTTCAGGCTACTTTGCAAGTATGACTTTGAAAGTATGCTGGTATAACCGTCATGCTAGTCCATAGGTTGCACTAATACATGACGGGTGCACCTGTCATGTTAGACCTGAAGGGGTTAAATAAATGTTGTTTTGGTTGGGTTAAATTCGGTCATGCGCCACATTTGATGCCTTTTTTAACCTTATCAGACCGATACAGTGGCCTTGACCTTTGCCCTTGACTTCGAAATAATTTTAAAATGTCATAAGTATACCTATGTCATTTGGTTTGATAGAAATCGACTCCAAGATCATTAATTTTAACAAGTAGGCCCAGATATATGTCATTTTATAGATTTAAGCCTGGCGATTGGCGGCCATCTTGGAAATATGCAAATTAGAAAATTGCCACCGGGTGAAATCTAGTACTCCCGGTGGAAATGATTACTCTAGCCTCTTCGGAAGACAAATCAATCAAAATATAAACTTCTGTATGAATTTGCAGGTTATATCAGGATTATACCTACAAGCAAAATATTTAAGTAGCAGATCTAGAAAGCCTCATTGAGGCTGTGTGTTATAGTCAGAGAAAATGTGCATATTTTATATAAACTTTTTACAAGTACATGCCATGTAAAAAGAAAAACAAAATCTGTAAAACCTTACCAGTTGCTAACTGGTCTAATTAATACGTTAGAGGGACCGCTATATATGGAAATAAGAGCCAGCAGACCCTTTATATAGTTTTTATCCCTGTGGCTCTGATTATAATGATCTTGTATTTTACTGTACCGTTTTACTGAAGTAAATCAAATAAAAAATCAAGTATGTTTACTATAATGAAAGTAACTTCGCGATATATTGACCCGACGTTCACACAATAGAGGGCAGAATGTGTTGACGCTGGCTCCTTTTTGAACCATCGTTGGGCCGACGTGTACAGCCCAGCGAACACAAAACATTTATATAACATTTGTACAACGTCAGCCCAACGTCTTCGACGTTGTTCTGACATTGTACAAATGTGATATAAATGTTTTGTTTGTACTGGGATATTGTTTGCTGAGCGATATAACTACCAGGTAATATCCCTGCAATATAAAGGCCTCAAGTGCACTGGAGTTATAACGATGCACAGAATTCTCGACAATAACTTTTCTCTGGGCCCACCTCCCATAAAACATTCGTATAACATTTATAAAAAGTTGAAGACGTTGGGCCGACTTTGTATAAAGGTTATACAAATGTTTTGTGTGTGCTGGGCTGGTGTGAACGACCGGTTGTAGACAGATATGATGGACTTTCAGGAGTCTGTAGTTATATTATATTTTATACTGATGTAGCACAATGTTAAATTAGACATGGCATTAGAATGGAAGATTTGACATTTCTGTGACAGCAAAACATGTGGTGATTGTACATTCGAAATGTTGTAAAAATGAAATGAATCGGGCTTTAGGCCACCTTTGTGCACATATAGGCTAAACTGGGCCAGGAGAACCTCCTGAGGATGGTGAGATGATTCTGTTGTAGTTGAGGAATTTCATTCAAGCCGCTACAATGACTTTTCAGCAAAAAATAACAGCAGTTCATGGGGAATTGTTATCCTTTCATTTTAATGATAAATTAACCATCGGTCGTCAACATTTAAAAAATCGAATTTAGTAATCATGAAAGTTTGTTTCACAGCGAATAAAACTATATACGTATACAATGATTAGGTTCCGCCTTCTAGTTATTCAAATATTAAAATTGTATAAAGAACTTATTAATCAGATATTGTTTTGTTGTTTGGCAATTGCCGCCCATGTTAACTTGAACATGCAAACAATAAAATCGTGCATATGTGTGTCGGGTGGGTGTTGGCAAACACCGGTTTGCCTCAGTCCTATCCCTGTCAACAAGATAGAACGACCCAATGTTGATTCAATGTTGGTCCATTGTCTGCGACGCTGGCCCAGCATTGAACCAACATTGGGTCGGTGTATCGTGTTACTGTATGATAATAGGTTCACGGGGTGACGCATCATCGCCATGGGGAGATCGTGAGATCCGCGTCAAAAACCAGCTCGATCATTGGGTCAGAAAGAAAACACTCAGTGGGGCTTCCAACCTTGATATCGCACCTGTTAGTGTATGGTTGGTGGGTGGTCAGCTCTTCCTCTATGGATGAATCTACTAGCAGAGTTTGATACTTGCTGCGCGTCGAGGTCGATCAACTGTGTCACTGTGTCAGTGCCGGGCGGGCGGCGCCTGTGACGGGTTCCCAGCAAACACGATACATTAAACCAATGCCGATTTAATGTTGGCCGCCGTCTACGACGTCGGCCCAACATTAAATCGGCATTGGTTTACCGTAGGCCCTATCGCGTTTTCTGGTTTTGACTCCTCGCCACGTACCGGCTTGTTATAGCTGCATGTCCACTCTGGTGGAACCAAGTGGGCACGTGGAAACCAATTGTGTTCACCTCTTGTTGTATTCCGCCACCTTTGCTGGAAGAACATATACCAACAGCTGAATATTGACATACCCTCGGGTTGGCAGTGGACAAATTCTGATTTGTTTTGGGCCGCATGTGTTTTATTTACTGTCACTGGTCGACATACCACGCCACTTTGAAGGGGTGCAGTGTGGCACAGCAACGATACAGCGATGACCTCATGAACAGCGAAAGAGGTGAGTGAAGCAGAACTGATTTTACACTTATACAATATGTTATACACAGCTGTCAAAATATGAAGGAAGGCAAGTGATAGGGCTTGATGCTAGATTGACCACTTTTGTACCGTCAAAGTGATTGTGCTGTGGCAAGGAACGACCAAGCCGTGTATCAATAGGCAAATGATTTAAATAATTTTACTGACTAAGCTTATAGTGGGTATAGATAACGGTATTAAACAATTTTTACCTCCAGTAATGTATCATATCAAATACAGATAAATGTCGTGTATTTGTGTGATTGATGCTACAAGTGCGTTATACAATTTTCGAAAGTATTTTACAGCATGAACTAGGGCCTATGTGATTTTGCAAGGAACAGTGACCTGCACAGCGAGTCCCGACCTCTTACCCACGTCAAGACAACACCGTTGCCTGGATATAGGGCCTACGATTTGGAATGCTGATGCATGTACATTGTTAATCCATTTTAAACTAGAAGGGAATTGTGGCTTGTCAAGTTACAATAATGTTTGAACTAGGTTTTATAAATTATTTGTCGGCCATTTACTTACTCACTTGCTCACTTGCGTACTCTCGCAAGTACTTGAGCATTTACGCACTTGCGCAACCACTTGAGCACTTACGCACTTGCGCAACCACTTTTGCAAGTACTCGCACGCTTGCACACTCACGCACTTGCGCATTCACGCATTTGCGCATGTACTTGCGCACTTGCCTACTTGCACACTTGCGCATGTGTTTACGCAAGCACTTGCTTACTTGCGCATTCGAGTACTTTTGCATGTACTTTCGCACGTGCTTACTTGCGCAAGTACTTGTTGTAGCACTTGCGCACTTGTGCAACTAATTGTGCACTAACGCTCTAAAGCAAATACTTGTGCACCTACGCACTTGCGCAAGTACTTACACACTTGCGTACTAGTGCACTTGCACATGTACGCACTTGCGCAACTACATAAGCACTTCAGCAAGTACTTGCGCACTTGCGCACGTATGCACTTGCGCAAGTAGTTGCGCACTTGCGTATTTGTTTTGTAGTATTTACCTACTTTAAAAGGCTTGCGCACTGGGCTTTTGTACTTTTGAATAGTTAGATCTTTGTTTTTTTTTCAAATGGAAGCACATTCAGTGTACCCAGTGAACACATTGACTTGACTCTCTGTTGGTTTAAGGCTGTATCATTGTCTGCTATGCAGGCCCATAAAACAACAACATTGGGTCGACGTTTCATGTTTGATGTAATTACAACTGTTAATTTAATTGTCAAGTGTGGCACTCAAAAGGTTATTAATGTCCATAGTAAACACTCAAGGTTGGTTCAATGGTGGGCATCGGTCCGTAAGACTGGTCCTGCATTGAAATAGCATTAGGCAAATACAATTTTATTAGCAAATCTAGCATTTAAAGGGTTAATAGGGCGACCCAGCCTAGACACACTGTGCGTATTTCAGTCTACTCATACAATGAATGATGCTTCACCCGACGTACACATCATTGAACCGACATCGATTCATACATAGTGATCTAGAAAGTCCTGAATAAATCCAGAAGAACGACTGGGAATTATTTTGTAGTGGCTGAAATACATTTTAAAGTGGCTGAGAAAACTTCTTCAGTGGCCAAGATCACTGTTGTAGTGGCACTGTAAGCTCATTTTAAGTGACCAAGATCGTTTTTATAGTGGCTGAGATACCTTTTCAAGTGGCTGTGATTACTTCTTCAATGACAAAAGCACTTTTGTAGTGGCTGAGAAAACTTTTAAAGTTATTGTAATCACTTCTTCAGTGGTCAAGATCACCTTTGTAGTAGTTTAGATAATTTTTAAAGTGGCTGTGGTCATTTCTTCAGTGGCCCAGATCACTTTCTAGTGGCTTAGATAACTTTTAAAGTGGCTGACACCAGTTTTTAGTGGCTAAGATCACATTTGTAGTGGCTGAGATAACTTTAAAATCGATGTGATCATTTGTTCAGTGGCCAAGATCACTTTTGTAGTGGCTGAAATAACTTTTAAAGTCGCTGTTATCACTTCTTTGGTGACCAAGATCAATGTGTAGTGGCTGAGATAACTTTTAAAGTGGCTGTGGTCATTTTTCAGTGGCCAAGATCACTACTGTAGTGACTGAGATAACTTTTAAAGTTGCAATGATCACTTCTTGGGTGGCCAAGATAACTTTTGTAGTGGCTGAGATAACTTTTAAAGTGGTTGTAATTACTTCTTCAGTGGTCAACATGACTTTTGTAATTGCTTAGATAACTTTTAAAGTGGCTGTGATCACTTCTTCGGTGGTCAAGATAACTTTTGAAAAATGGCTCAAGAGAATGTAAAAGTAATAAGAAAAATTTATACCATATAAAGTTAACATGAGCGAGAAGTCCTGCTGGTATTCACTAAAAAAACGTTGGAAATTGTGCAAATGGAGGGATAAAATACAAACCTAGCGCTTGGTTGTACATTTCGTATTTAGCAGAAATAACATATTATGTATCCACGTTAAAACCCTTATTAGTGACTTTCAACTGATATCAAAGATGATGGTACATTTTTTTAATTTGGGCAAAAATGTGAAGCACATTCAATTTTCCCGAGCTGGAAGAAAAGTGACCAAAGTGACCAAATTTTACATCCGACCAAAACAGTGTGTAATATATTCAAATAGCTAATTATTTATTATTCCAAATGGGTTTATTTTAGGTCAACAATAGTTCTAGAACATGCTTGAATTAGAACTAAGCATTTATTATAATACAAAAAGGAGCTGAGAGAAACGTATTATGACTTTTTACCGAAAAAATAGGTGAAAATAACTGTTAAAGAACCAACTTAAAGCTCTCTGGTGTATTTGTCAATGATTAGTCACAAAATATTTTATATCAATGTAAAGGCCTGTGCCAGTAACTTTCTATTGATATGAAATATATTGATATAGCTTAAAATTGAGCAAAACTGCTAAATACAGTCTAAATACAGTAACTCATTATTTTTTATTCCAAATGGGTTTATTTTAAGCCAACAATAGTTTTAGAACATGTTTCAATCAAAACTAAACATGTTTACCATACAAAAATCACCTGATAGAAAAGTATTTTGACTATTGACTGAAAAAAGTATGAAAAAAGGTCACATTAAGATTTAAAATACCAACTTAAAGCTCTATTGTGCATTTATAAATGACCAGACACAAAATATTTTACATCAATGTAAAGGCCTGTGGCAGTAGCTTTCTATTGCTATCAAATATATTGACATAGCTCAACATTTAACTACTCAGTGGGAAATAATGTGAGATATGGTCAATTTCCCCGAGCCTGAAGAAAAGCGGACAAATTTTACGTTTAACCAAAAAAGTGAGTTATATATTCACATAACTCATTATTTTCATTCCACATGGGTTTAGTTTAAGTCAACAATAGTTCTAGAACCGGTTCGAATCAAAACCAAACATTAACACCATACACAAATCAGCTAAGAGAAAAGTTTTTTTTAATATTTACTGAAAAATTGTGAAAAATAGGTAAAAGTTAGGGTTAAAATACCAGCTTAAAGCTCTATTGTGCATTTGTCACAGATCGGACACGATGTATGCATCCACATGAAAGCATGTGTCAGTAGTTTTTTATTGATATTAAATATGTTGATATAGCTTAAAATCTGACTGTTCAGTGGGTGAAAATGTGTAATGCGATCGATTTCCCAAAAAAGGACAAAAATCGCACATAGGTCATGTGCATTTTTTGCTATATTTCAGTAGAGCAGCAGCAGTTACCTGATCAACAGGTTGATTCTGGCCCGTGAGTAGTCCGGCTGTGTGAAAACAATAGTGGCTTAAATTCCCCTTCCAGCTAAAATTCAAATCTTTGAAACTTTCAGCCGAAATGACACATCCCAGCCGCACTATTCTGATTTAGTTTTTATCAGCATGTCTGGGTTTTCAAGCGAAATATGGCTTACACCTCTCATACTGATCAAAGCTGCTACTCCGTTTAATTTCTGCCATTCGGCTTTTCTTCGAATAGCTGAATGCTGGCGCGTGAGATATATAATTATAACCGATCTTCATAAAATATACAGCAACAGAATGATGACGTTAATATGTGCTTTGTGAGTATAGCAAACGTAATACTTTGTTTTTAGCGCCTTGTGGTGGTATGGTGCATCACACATGGCTTATCATAATAGGTTCCAATACACATAATAATATGTTCGATATTTGGCATTATTTGGGACACTACATAAATATGTTTACATTTACCAGTGTTTACAGCGGAATTCGTGAACAGGTGGCCTAGATTATACATCGCTCGTTTGATCAAAATTACACCGTGTATGATCTGCCAATTCTAAAGAATGGATTGTGGGACACTGCTTATTAATATACTCGTTGGTGTGGAATTTGTAAGCGACCTCCGCATTATTTCGCAGTCGAGTGCAACCAATTATTATACGCATGCGAAAACGCACACTGTCGCATTGTTCACTACTGTAAGGCTATGCTGTAAAGTTAGACATTAACCCTTACAGCGCGGGGATCGACTTTAGTCGACAGAATCTGACGTCTGTAGACGTCAGATTCTGACGACTGAAGTCGATCCCCACGCTGTAAGAGTGAAAATATTTGTAATTGCCGTAAGCCCATAACATAGGTATTCAAATGAATCAGAAAGAGCTAACTAAGACATTTATGGTGATAAAGCCCTTTGGTCTCCATGGTTTGTATCAATTATTTCAGCGCTGTAAGGGTTAGCCTTTAGAGCGCTGAATTAATTTGTAAAAAAACATCGCAAACAAAGGGTTTTTCAATTGGTTGAGTGCAAGGGTTGAGTATAAAGCCATACACATGGTTTATATCAGGAATTCGAAAAACCCAACTTTTACAAAAAAAAACGTGTCAGTCGGCTTTGAACATCGAAAAATCTGAACAAATTTTCACGAAATTACTCTATAGGGGAAGGGCGGGCAAAGGGGGCCACTTAACGTTTCTATGGTATTTAAGGAGACTGTTCGAACTATTTTAAAACCAATGAATGTTCTATGTAGGCTACATGCAATGCAGATACAAATAGCAGACACTTGATTTTCCACCTGCTTTTATTTGCATACAAAGACATAACTTAGGTATAACAATACAATAATGTCCTACAAAGCCAGAATGCAGTATCTGCTAACAGGTACCACATCCTTGCTCTGCACAACACAAGCGGACGTTACACAGGACAGACATACAGACAAATACATTACATCAAGAATTTATTAACCAAGAATGTAGCACTGAATATATGCTGATATTCCAATTTATTGTATTTTTGAAAGTACTGTAGTTCCGTTGTTTGTGGGCCGATTTTGATTTTTAAAAGCGCGATTTGGAGAGATGTATGCCCACTTGTCCATGGTGGTTTAAGTTTCGCAGTTTAGTAAACACGTACATGCTAGGCGTCGCTTGAATCACAGTGGTATACCGCTGCTGATGCATCTTTCTCGCGATGCATGCACACTGTCTAATTATCTCTATGACTGAGCTGTTTCCTATTGGAGGAGCGGTGCACACGTCAGACTACGGAATAAGCTGGTGGATAACACGTGCGCGTTCAGCACATGGCTAGGATCTCACAAAGGCGTCATTGTCAGCTTGTCTTATCTGGTGCTGTGGTTAAGTACATATCTGATACCAAGAATTTATTAACCAAAAATGTAGCACTTGAGATGCTGTAAAATGCCAAAAACTAATGTCCCCTGTGATAAAAACTATACAACGCACAGCGATATCAAACATATGCACTTGTAGATTATCATCCTGTCTACATATGGAAGGTATTTTTTTGTCACTAGCTGATACATCGGAGGGTATAACTTCTCTGAAAGGGGACTACCCTCAGCCGTTTATTCCATCAAAAACTAAGGGTGTCGGATGCTGTCTTAGTACACCAGTTTCTCGCAACGGTGCGCTGCAGTCTCTAATTATGCAGCTGTGCCAAATTTGGCACATGTTGATAAACATCGTTGCTGCTGCCCCTACTGTTGGATGTTATTGTCAGCAGCAGCATCACATCCGTCATAAAACTACAGAGCTCCAATATACCGCTAAGATGACCCTGTGATGCTCTCTCTCTGACCTATGCTGATAGATCATAAAACACATACTGTAACTGCTAGTCTCCGATGTTGCCCAGCAAACACGACAGATACGTTGACCGAACGTTAATATTTTCAATTCTGTGCCAATGTGTTGCAAAGGGTGACAGCATTGAAACAACATCGGGCCAACGTTGTAAACTTGCGGGGTTTATGGCAACCCAGCAAACATCAGACCTCCACCCAATGTTGGGTTAATGTTGGGCCACCGTCGAAGACGGTGGGCAAACATTAACACAACATGTCGACATGTTAACTGGGGAAGTGTAAGTCACATCAAAGAAATTCAATTGAAACTCATTGGTCACTTAGTACAGGTGAACATCGTTATAACACGATCGTTGGGGTCCAATGAGTCAAATCGTGTTATAAGTGAATCGTGTTATACAAAAAAATCAACCAGAAAACGATACCAAAAACGGATGAGAAATACACAGGTGTAACGTGTTATGTCACAGCTATAACTTATAATAATATCAACAATATTATAAAAAAAATTATCATAATTTTTGCGGCGTAACAATTGTAACGTTTTACAACTATTCTATCGTACAAATGTATACAGAATGAACAATATAAAAAGAACAATAAATTACACATCTTTATGCAGCAGAGACTAGCGAATTTGCTATATTTTAGTACTTTATTAAATGCTTATACATATCATTGTGCGCAGTGTGTAACACGATGTATTTGATACCTTGATTATCATTTGCATGTAATACTACGCGAGCATTATTATTATTTAATTGCACACAATATAATAAATGTGAATAATATATCAGAAGCGCTGTCACTGCTATCATCTCTGCAGTTGATGATTGACATATAAAAATACAGTTTATAATTATAGAGGCATCACTTTGTTGAGTGTTTTGGGGAAACTTTTTACTCGTATTTTGAATAATAGATTAAATTTTTGGGCTGAAAGCTATGATATTTTAATAGAAGAACAGGCAGGATTTGGAAGTAACCGTTCAACTGTGGATAATCTTTTTGTGTTACATAGTATAATTAACTCCGCATTACAGAATGGAAAGAAATTATTCTGTGCATTTCTCGATTTTCGTAAAGCCTTCGACTACTTAAATAGAGATTGTCTCTGGTTTAAGTTACTTGATTACGGTTTGAGAGGAAATATTTTTAATGTAATAAGAAGTATGTACTGTGAAGTCAAGACCAGGGTACGGTATGGTGGAGAAACATCAAATACATTTGATAGCTTTCTGGGAGTACGACAAGGTGAGAGCTTGTCACCCCTTTTATTTAGTATGTATGTTAATGATATGAGAGAAATGTTGCATGAAAGTGGAAGCGAAGGAATAACTGTTGACGATCTTAAACTATGTATTTTATTATATGCCGATGATTCTGTCTTAATAGCTGAGAGTAGATTGGATTTGCAAAATAGTCTAGATTCTGTCCATGATTATTGTCAAAGGTGGAAATTATGTGTTAATATACTCAAAACTAAGATAGTTGTATTTAGGAAGGGTGGAAGGTTATCCATAGATGATATTTGGTTTTATGGTGACTCAATTTTAGAAGTAGTAGAACATTTCTCATATTTAGGTATTATGTTTTCTAGTACAGGGACATTTTCAGGGACCCAACAAGATTTAGCAGACAGGGGGTTGCGAGCACTATTTTCAATTCAGGGTATAGCGTATGAATTGATCGACCCCAAATCAGAACTATTATGTATGTTATTCGATAGACTTGTTTTACCTGTATTACTTTACTCGTGTGAATTATGGGGATTCCACACTGCTGTGGCGGTGGAGAGAGTACATCTGAAATTTTCTAAATGGGTTTTAAAAGTGTCTAAATCAACAACCAACGCAATGGTATACGGGGAACACTAATTTTAGAAAAAAAGGTACGCATAGTGAAATACTGGCTAAAAATTGTACACAGAGAATTAAGTCCATTGGTTCAGAAAATTTATAAAATAATGTTACACACTATTACTGCAAATAATACAATTGTTAACTGGGCTGCTCTAGTAAGAGACATGTTATTTAATTTGGGTTTTGGCTATGCCTGGATGCAACAGGGTGTTACAAATAGAACATATTTTATTAGTTTATTTAAACAGAGATTACGTGATCAATACATTCAACAATGGTTTACTTCAGTAAGTACCAGGTCGAGCTGTTCAATATACAAGAATATAACAAACCACTTTCGATGTCAAAATAATTTCCATATGGTAACAAATTGTAAGCACAGAATTTCTCTTATAAGATTTCGAACCAAGAATCATTCACTACCAAATGTAATTCAAGGCAGAGGGAGAAATCGCAGACCCTACAACGAGCGGCTATGTCCAACATGTAATGTCCTAGGAGATGAATTTCATTGTTTGTTTGAATGTGAGAACACACGTCACATCAGACATGTGTTACCCCGCTATTACACTTTCAGGCCAAATATGTTTAAATTTTCCTCTCTCTTATCTTCTGAAGAACCATCTGTGTTGAGAAAACTTGCAAATTTTTTATATCTACGTGATTCTTAGTCTTAGAGCCAATTTTCTCATACAAACACAAACAAAATTGTATCACCTTATTGCATCTCTGTTCACGCTTTATCTGTTGCCACGCTATTTTACGCGTCAAACATGCACTTGTTTATATATGTCTATATGTATGCACACAGATTGTAAATCTATTGCTGAATAAACTTACTTACTTACTTACATCACTGTCCTCACGCTGATTGGTTCAGATACCCTCTCTCTTTCTGACTCCTCCCACGTCAAGAGGTCAGGTGCGGTGAGTGACAGCTTATGCACTCTCACAGAATCTCGTCAGAAAATACTTCACGAGAGCATGTGAGATTTGCTCCAGTCGATAGGCGCGAGTCTCGACAACTCTGGCGGTGTCTACACTTTATCACGTGACGTTTGTTCAACACTCAGTTCGTAGTCTCTGTGGGGGGGGGGGGGGGGGGGTTGGGGGGATTACCCTTTCCTACGATTTGCAGGCCTAACAAGACGTATTAAGTCGACAAACTTATATATAAATATAATACGATTTTTCGTAAATATATAATACGATACCATCGTTATTAAATACCATCTTTACAAATTTATAGCACGATTTCTATGAAAATCTTATTATAATGCATTATAATATACAAAGATATCAAAGCGTCTCCAGCCGGCCACTTATTCTCGCCTCACTGCCCGGCATTATGACATAATAAAAACACGCTCTTTATTCAATTTATAACACGATCTTTAGACTAATAAAAATATGCTCGAATACAATACGTTCTTTACAAATTTATAATACGATTTCTATGAAATATTATTATACCGCATTATAATATACAAAGATATCAAAGCGTCTCCAGCCGGCCACTTATTCTCGCCTCACTGCCCGGCATTATGACATAATAAAAACACGATCTTTATTCAATTTATAACACGATCTTTAGACTAATAAAAATATGTTCGAATACAATACGTTCTTTACAAATTTATAACACGATTTCTATGAAATATTATTATACCGCATTATAATATACAAAGATATCAAAGCGTCTCCAGCCGGCCACTTATTCTCGCCTCACTGCCCGGCATTATGACATAATAAAAACACGATCTTCATTCAATTTATAACACGATCTTTAGACTAATAAAAATATGTTCGAATACAATACGTTCTGTACAAATTTATAACACGATTTCTATGAAATATTATTATACCGCATTATAATATACAAAGATATCAAAGCGTCTCCAGCAGGCCACTTATTCTCGCCTCACTGCCCGGCATTATGACATAATAAAAACACGATCTTCATTCAATTTATAACACGATCTTTAGACTAATAAAAATATGTTCGAATACAATACGTTCTTTACAAATTTATAACACGATTTCTATGAAATTTTATTATACCGCATTATAATATACGAAGATATCAAAGCGTCTCCAGCGGGCCACTTATTCTCGCCTCACTGCCCGACATTATGACATAATAAAAACACGATCTTCATTCAATTTATAACACGATCTTCGGAAATTTAAAACACGATCTACAGAAATTTATAACACGATCATTGGACTAATAATTATCTATTCGAATACAATACGTTCTTTACAATTTTATGACACGATTTTTATGAGTGAATTATATTATGCCGTATTATAATATACGAAGATATCAAAGCGTCTCCAGCGGGCCACTTATTCTCGCCTCACTGCCCGGTGTTATGACATAACACGGCACACTGTTCCGCGCTCATATGTGTAGACCCAGCGTTGGCCAAACATTGTTTCAATGATGGGCGTAACGTTTAGCATTAGCTGAGTCAGCATGATGCGTGTTGGCGTTGTCGGCGATAGCGATTAGTCCACGCGATGCGCATACTGTTTACTCTTTCAATAAATCTTGTAGATTTGGAAATTATAACACGGTATTCTGTAAAAAAGCCAGAAAAGGGGTCCTAAATTTTGGGGTCCATGACCTTACCGTGTTATAACCGATCCGTGTTGTAACGATTCGTGTTATATCGTTGTTCACCTGTACAATTATATTAGTGGATAGGCCTACATCCACCGACACAATCTGTTTAGATGTTCTCAATATTTTTTATGATTGATGGAGCATACACTAATATATATATATATATATATATAATAAGCCCACGTTAATGAAATGCTCAGTCTGTCAACTTGGTAGTTTGAGACGGTTCTCAATCGTGTATTTAATAGTCCTACCTGTAAACCGAGCTTATTATTTTTCTCTCCTTCGTCAACACTATTTTTGGATGAGTGCTTAGTGTATTTTGTTTTTGTGCGATGGATCGTTCTTGTCAAACTGTGGGACTTCGAAAAGTTCATATAATTAATCCAGGATTATGCAAGATAGCCGCTTATGTTAGTGTCAACTTTCCCGTTCTACAAGTGCGCTCTCTAGTCTGGGGTTAGTTTGACCAGCATCATGCCATTGAGATTTCGCGCATAAAGGCCGACATTCCACCTCAGCGTGGTGGACCAGCAACTGTTACTGTTGTACCCGTAACTGACGCAGGATAAGCAGATCTAATTGTTGCTGGTGACGTCATAGAGTCTGTATCAATGAAGGTAACTTTGTCGACTTGGAAAAAACTGGCAAACTTCTGGAAAAGCTTAGGCCAGCTTATGTATTCTGTGCTGATGTGTCAAAAACGGAATTTCAGGCTGTTTGTTCTGGTGTGAGATATGTTCCCGATAAAGTAGTTGAAAAAAATGTGTCATTCAATCGAGTTGCCAGCAAAAAAATGTCCCTTTTTGCTAAAGGGGCTCTCACTCGGGATCACCATTTTTGTCATTTTATTTTGACTAATGTATAATAACTTTTCAAAATAATATATTTCCCCTAAAACATAACTTTCTATCAAGTACTTTGTAATGTTAAGATATTATTTTACCCCCCCCCCCCCACACACACACACTTCCTCGCTCACAATAGTGAAAGGACTAACTTTATACCATGAAGCAAACGCGTCACAGTGTAGTTTCTTACTAAATTTAAAAAAAAATCCATTAACGAAATTTTATTCCGTGTAAACATTCAGCCACAATAAGGTCCTGAGCGATGTACCAACATTAAAACAATATCTAATAAGCCATTCACAGGAAACACAAAACATATGTATAATATTTATTCAATTTAGGACCAACGAAACACGTTGGACCAACGTTGTATGAATGATATACAAATATTTTGTGTTTACTGTGCTGCCTCGTGCCGGTCGGGTGGTTTCTCTATCCCCCCCCCCCCCCCCATATTCTCCCCCGGATCGACATCTACATCCTCATGCAGCAATCACTGTTGGTTTACCCAAGGATTGTTTACCATCTGGCCAATATCTTCAATTTTGATCATCTCACCACTGTGTCAAATCGTTCTGTCGTATCATACGGGGTGAAGGTGATGTGACAGGCTGGTAATGTGGTTGGCTGACGCATGGCTGATGTTGTTTGTGGCAAAAGTCGAAGACATGCTTCCCTACAGTCTGTATAATTGGCGAACGTGATCCAGATTAACCCTTTATCACCGAGTAGTTTCCGATCAGTTTATAAATGTGTTTTTACCAATTTAGGCATCTTTTTAAGTTGCCGGGCGGAGACAAGAAAAAAATGTTTTTTAAGGTGATTAAATATTTAGTTACAGCATATCCTTCAGACAATTATTTATTCCATGAAAAATCAATCTCAAAGTATTTATTTCAAATATACTCCAGTCCCCCATTGGAGATTAAATGGTGGCTCCTGACAACTTTCTGAGTATTCATGACAAATTATGAATACAAGTATTCGTATTGTATTTAAATACTATTTAAAATTCCTGTATTTATCAAAACCGAGAAGTGGAACAATAAAACGTGTTATTGAAACACAACTGATTTAAGCCCTTATATATTTTCTTCTTGCTAGGATCTTACACGCATAACGTTGTACAGGTAAGTTTTGAAAAAGAGCGATTGACTAAAGATGTGTGTGTCATAAATCTGCGGCCTGTGCGCTGTGACATAATACTATGTCTGAGCCTACTCCATTAACATGTTAACAGACAAATCCGTCCACCCTCTTTTTGATGACAACATTGCAATATGTGATAAGAGTACTGTACTCACAAACCACGGCCGTCATCGTCTCCAGGCCTCCAACAACATCCTCCTCACCTTCTCAGTAAAACACGATAAGTTGATCCATGCAGTGTTGGATTTATGTTGGGCCAGCGTCGCAGAATTTATGCTATGGGTCTACAACTGGGACTTAGTATAGCCCTAAATGTCATCGTATTTCACTAGTGGTAAACGGCATTTAATGCTGTACTACGAACAGACAGACAATATTTTGTTGACACAAAGACAAGTCATCACAGACTTATTCGTCTGTACCTACATTCTAAACATTAATTCAATGTTGAACCAATGTATCAGGATACATAAACACACTATTTTTGTGAATGACATAATTTTACCTTCCTCATGCATTACATTATTATTCTTCTATTATTACTGCTTTTTCTTTACATCTTGCCACTATAGGTATATTTTACATGTATTTGTATTCGATTACATCTGGACAGTGATGTATTCGTATTCAAATACATTTTTAAAGGGAGTATTTGTATTCATGTCTTCACTTCTACAATTATATTAATAGACATATGGCATCATGTATATTCAGCATCATTGATAGGCTCTATAATCTGATAGTACGGATACACGATCATGGTGATTTTAAAACCTGCTACTGAACTGTTTACGAGCCACAACTTTCAAAGGGTTTAGACCTATATATAATCGTCCAGCAGAGTGACTGGCTTTCGATCGGGGGAAGTGGGCTATGTATAGCAGCATCTTGTTGGCAGATCTATGCTCATGAATACTCGTGTGGATACCAGGAGCAGATCCCATCTGTATCAGATATGTACTTAACCACAGCACCAGATAAGACAAGCTGACAATGACGCCTTTGTGAAATCCTAGCCATGTGCTGAACGCGCACGTGTTTTCCACCAGCTTATTCCGTAGTCTGACGTGTGCACCGCTCCTCCAATAGGAAACAGCTCAGTCATATATTATGATAATTAGGCAAGATCCCCATTGGAGTAGTCGACAGACAGTGTGCATGCATCGCGAGAAAGATGCATCAGCAGCGGTATACCACTGTGATTCAAGCGACGCCTAGCATGTACGTGTTTACTAAACTGCGAAACTTAAACTACCATGGACAAGTGGGCATACATCTCTCCAAATCGCGCTTTTAAAAATCAAAATCGGCCCACAAACAACGGAACTACAGTACTTTCAAAAATACAATAAATTGGAATATCAGCATATATTCAGTGCTACATTCTTGGTTAATAAATTGTTGCCATAAACCCCCCATCGTCTATTATTTTATCTACTATATGTATGAGATGTCTATTTATGTTTTTGTATACACATATTCACAAAAATTATTCGTAACTATGACATCATTAATATTTCCTACAACATGTCATAATTAAAATATCATTGATGGCCCCCTTTGCCCTCTGGCCCCCTTTGCCCCTCTCCCCTATAATAAGTATATAATTATACCTGAGTGCTTGTGAGATTCCAGACATTATACAAGAGCAGTACAAATACATATTTTTCCGTGCACTTTATTCTGCCCCAGTAAACACAAACCAATTGTATAACATTTATACAACGACGGCCCAACGTCTTCGACGTTGGTCCAGCATTGTATAAAGGTTATACAAATGTTTTGTGTTTACTGGGGCAGAATAAAGTGCATAAACATAATGTGGAAACGTCTTCCCACCTTTCCATATTGAACAACAAACAAGTAACAGCTTACTTCCAGACCAGAAAGTGTTATGTGACAATCAAGGACGCTGGTGTTCTTAACAGAGATGATCTAAGTGACTTCTGGGAATATATTGCACATCCTTGCTACGAATCACTTATGTGTAGGTAACGTCACCATTGTCTGCTATATTCAAAATACAAATTTGAGTGGCTTATATATATGTGTCACTATCAGATCAATTCTCCGCGAATGACATTTCACAGAGAGTTTGCAGTACCTTAGGACCAACTCTTTAAATGTTCCTGGTAACTTCTCTATTTAGAGAGAGGAGTGCTTGGATTTTAACTTAACTTAATAATAATTACCTTAACTTTTTATTTATTCATATTGAACTTTTATTTTTTTCATTCATTCGCTCGTTCGTTCGTTCGTTCTTCTGTCCATTCATTCATTCATTCCCTCATTTATTCATTCATGTATTCATTTATTCATTCATGTATGCATTCATTCATTCATTCATTCATTCATTCATTCATTCATTCATTCATTCATTCATTCATTCATTCATTCATTCATTCATTCATTCATTCATTCATTCATTTATTTATTTATTCATTCATTCATTTATTCATTCATTCATTCATTCATTCATTCATTCATTCATTCATTCATTCATTCATTCATTCATTCATTCATTCATTCATTCATTCATTCATTCATTCATTCATTCATTCATTCATTCATTCATTCATTCATTCATTCATTCATTCATTCATTCATTCATTCATTCATTCATTCATTCATTCATTCATTCATTCATTCATTCATTCATTCATTCATTCATTCATTCATTCATTCATTCATTCATTCATTCATTCATCGTTCGTTCGTTCGTTCTTTCGTCCATTAATTCATTCTTTCATTCATTCATTTATTCATTCATTTTTTCATTCATTCACATATTATGTCAGTTACTTATTCAGCTAGTCCTTTTATTAGCCCGCCTTTTAATTTTAATTAAAAAAGGTGGGCTATTGCAATTGCAGTTCGGCGTCGTCGGCGTCGGCGTCGGCGTTAACATTTACTTGTGGGCGCGATAACTTGAAAAGTTTTTCATGTTTCCTTCCCAAATTTGTTATGCATGTTACTAATGACCAGTTCTCGGACAAGTTCAATAATGGCCGAAAAAAAAAATGGCAGATTTATTGCGATTTTTCACATTTTACGTCAATAATTTGACCTTGTGGGCGCGATAACTTGAAAAGTTTTTCACATATCCTTTTCAAATTTGTTATGCATGTTACTAATGACCAGTTCTCGGACAAGTTCAATAATGGCCGAAAAAAATGGCCGATTTATTGCGATTTTTCTCATTTTACGTCAATAATTTAACCCTGTATATCATATTATACATGTATCTATCTTATTTAACATACCATTTATATCTTGGGTTGTTATTTACGTGATGACATTCGTCTGAACTTTTGGTCTGATAACTTTCTCTCCCTTAATAATATGTTAATATGGTTGAGATCACTCAAGCACTCCCGCCCAGGCACTATTGTCATTTCTGCCAGCCACCCCGTGAATGCAGTCTTCCATTACCCTGTCAACTGGCTCGTGTTATATCCAAGGCCCTAATGTCTTCCGCTATGTCCTTGTAAATTACGGTCGCTTTAAATTGAGCAATATCACGAACTGGTGTGCTGTAAACCGATACACACCGGGAGTATTGTGCTCAACATGGTTGGCCCTCCTGACCTTCTGTGTACCAGGGCGCTCCGAATCTTCCCTGCAAACACGAGACTTGAGCCAATGATGGGTTTGTCCAACATTAAGCCATCATTGGCATATCGTGTTTGCCGGGTTAGCTATGTGACATATGTGAGCTGCTATCATAAAACAAGACAATTATAAATACAACATTGCATTTATCCTCGAGGTGATTAGTTTCCCGTAAAAAGTGAAAGTGTTTTTCAATAATTATTATATTCTCTGACAAAGGTGGTCAATGTTTGAAGACTCGATAGACATAAAACACACAATGTGATGCAATCATGTTAGTGCTGTCTGCAGTTGACGCCAAGGGCTTGTTTTTTGCAGTTTTAAGATACAATGACTTCTACTATTCCCATTAGAAAAAGGTTTGACATCGTATGGAACACAATTTACATATAATTTGAAATTCTATCCCATCGCTTTTGTCAGGTGCTTAACTCCTTGGCAGATTATTCTGTAAAAGGATATGGTACTATCAGTCAGGCTTAGCATCCGCGCAAAGACTGCCTTCATGTCAAAATATATCTTCATAATAATATATAAGTATTTTTACTTGCGTCCAAAACATGCATATATCTGACGTCTGTATTCTCACGTCTAAAGTCGATCCCCGAACTGTTAGAGCAAAATATTTATAATGGCCGAATAGACCTAGAACATAGGTATTCAAATAAATCGGAAAAAGTTAACTAAGACATTTATGATAAAAACCCTTCGATGTCCATGTATTGTACACACATATTTTAGTTATTTAAGAGTTTACAATGATTCCGGCGTAAATGGACGACCTCGGGTATATGATCGCCTCGGAGCTAAATGATCCTATCTGACACTCGTCAGAGTGGCAGATAGGATCATTTAGCTTCGAGGCGACGATATTATTATGGCATGTACCTGCCTAGCGGAAACTGCTGTCGATAACCTTCCGTGCATCTTCCGTGCCATAGTTTGTAAGTATGGGAGGGGGGGGGGGGGGTTACGTGGCTCATTAGGAAACCGCATCTTCCCAAGCCAGGCTCGTTACTCCCGAGGCCGCCTTGCTGCTGGGAAGATGGAAAACCGGGGTATTGCTATTGTATTTACCTAAATTATAATTCTTTTTTTTATTCACCTACCATCTCTATCAATCACCCATGCCTATTCAAAGGTATATCCTTGTTTTTTGTTAGTCACAAATGTTACTGCTCATAATACTATGATATTCCAAAAACTCAGCCATGGGGCCTTTCTGTTATTATGATGAAAACCATCTGATATTTACTAATGCATAAATACGCATTGAACGTTGATATGCATAATATTATAGATATAAATTATTTATGGATTTAAATTACTTCACTTTGTTGAATGGACAGTTGATAAAATAATTTAAAAACTCAGAATACTGTGCATTAAAACCATTAGAAATTTCATTGCGAGAGCATAATATGTACTCGCAATTAAATTCATAAACTTATTAAATAAGGTAAAAGTGAATTCTTAATACGTGACAATGTGAATGCTATGGTCAGCTGGAGAGCGGCGAGGTGGAACAATGTAGAAGTATTACTGCTATTAAGTTAATCACTTGCCACCCCAGAAGGTCACTAATTATAATAATAATAGGCCGCTGAGCGTGAGTTAGGCCTACAGTCGACAATAGTCTTGTATTCTAATTATCTGATTATCATGATTATCAGTCTGACTTGAATATTAGCCACTGCTGCCCCTCTTCAAAATAATTGTTCTGACACTTTACAGATTATGCTAATTATCCTATTTGAGAGCCGACGTCAAGTGCCGGCTTGGTCAATCAAAATGTCAGCGTCTCTCATGGGATATGTCTGAACACACACATTTGCCCAACGTTATATGTATCCCGTGTCAATATCTGGATACTGTTGCACTGCACGAATTATGTGTCTGGAGGGCAGTATCATTTCATTAATCTCACATGCATCTTCAGGACGTTCTCTTGGCCCAGCGATATAGCAATCTGAGTCGAGTCATTCCGTTAAGTCTTCGTTTACTTCCCATTATGAGTCCAGCTCTGTTGAATCCACGGACTATAGAAATATGACTAGAGTACTCAAAAACCTAGACATTTAATATCACCAGAGACAATCTGGAGCTCAAACACACACACATTGTCAAGCCGAAATGTTGTCTCGTGGGTGTAGCACGACTCATTTCTTATGCTTATCACATCATTATGTCAACATGTATACATTTTCTGTTTGATTATGCAGAGGGGTGAACTATATTAGACATTCAGCCGGTGTAAGCCTCGGTGTCTAACATAATGAATATTGTCGGAGAAAGGCAGACCTGGTCTGGTGTTTATCTATGACATTATTTTGAGGCTTGTAAGAGCTGATCAGGTAAAGATTGTGCTGGTGTTTATTACTGCCAATATTCTGAGGCTGGTATGAGTTGATCAGGTAGACCTGACGCTGGTGTTTAGCTATGACATTATTCTGAGGCTAGTATGAGTTGATCGGGTAGACCTGATGCTGGTGTTTATCTATGACATTATTCTGAGGCGTGTATGAGTTAATCAGGTAGACCTGATGCTGGTGTTTAGCTATGACATTATTCTGAGGCTTGTATGAGTTGATCAGGTAGACCTGATGCTGGTGTTTATCTATGACATTATTCTGAGGCTTGTATGTGTTGATCAGGTAGACCTGATGCTGGTGTTTATCTATGACATTATTCTGAGGCTTGTATGAGTTAATCAGGTAGACCTGATGCTGGTGTTTAGCTATGACATTATTCTGAGGCTTGTATGAGTTGATCAGGTAGACCTGATGCTGGTGTTTATCTATGACATTATTCTGAGGCTTGTATGAGTTGATCAGGTGGACCTGATGTTGGTGTTTATCTATGACATTATTCTGAGGCTTGTATGAGTTGATCAGGTAAACCTGATGCTGGTGTTTATCTCTGACATTATTCTGAGGCTTGTATGAGTTGATCAGGTGGACCTGATGTTGGTGTTTATCTATGACATTATTCTGAGGCTTGTAAGAGCTGATCAGGTAAAGATTGTGCTGGTGTTTATTACTGCCATTATTCCGAGGCTGGTATGAGTTGATCAGGTAGACCTGATGTTGGTGTTTATCTATGACATTATTCTGAGGCTTGTAAGAGCTGATCAGGTAAAGATTGTGCTGGTGTTTATTACTGCCATTATTCTGAGGCTTGTATGAGCTGATCAGGTAGACCTGATGCTGGTGTTTATATATGACATTATTCTGAGGCTTGTATGAGTTAATCAGGTAAAGATTGTGTTGGTGTTTATCAATGACATTATTCTGAGGCTTGTATGAGGTAATCAGGTAAATATTGTGCTGGTGTTTATTAATGCCATTTTTCTGAGGCTTGTATGAGTTAATCAGGTAAAGATTGTGCTGGTGTTTATATATGACATTATTCTGAGGCTTGTATGAGTTAATCAGGTAAATATTGTGCTGGTGTTTATCAATGACATTATTCTGAGGCTTGTATGAGCTGATCAGGTAGACCTGATGCTGGTGTTTATCAATGACATTATTCTGAGGCTTGTATGAGTTAATCAGGTGAAGATTGTGCTGGTGTTTATTAATGCCATTATTCTGAGGCTTGTATGAGTTGATCGGGTAGACCTGATGCTGGTGTTTATCAATGACATTATTCTGAGGCTTGTATGAGTTGATCAGGTAGACCTGATGCTGGTGTTTATCTATGACATTATTCTGAGGCTTGTATGAGTTGATCGGGTAGACCTGATGCTGGTGTTTATCAATGACATTATTTTGAGGCTTGTATGAGTTGATCAGGTAGACCTGATGCTGGTGTTTATCAACGATATTATTCTGAGGCTTGTATGAGTTGATCAGGTAGACCTGATGCTGGTGTTTATTAATGACATTATACTGAGGCTTGTATGAGTTGATCAGGTAGAGATGGTGCTGATGTTTATTACTGCCATTAGTCTGAGGCTTGTATGAGCTGATCAGGTAGACCTGATGCTAATGTTTAGCTATGACATTATTTTGAGGCTGGTATGAGTTGATCGGGTAGACCTGGTGCTGGTGTTTACTTATGACATTATTCTGAGGTTTGTATGAGTTGATCAGGTAGACCTGATGCTGGTGTTTATCGATGACATTATTCTGAGGCTTGTATGAGTTGATCAGGTGGACCTGGTGCTGGTGTTTATCTTATGACATTATTCTGAGGCTTGTATGAGTTGATCAGGTAGAGATGGTGCTGGTGTTTATCTATGACATTATTCTGAGGCATGTAAGAGCTGATCAGGTAAAGATTGTGCTTATGTTTATTACTGTCATTATTCTGAGGCTGGTATGAGTTGATCAGGTAGACCTGATGCTGGTGTTTATCAATGACATTATTCTGAGGCTTGTATGAGTGATTAGGTTCAGCACATTCTAACTGCAAGGATAAATTAGAAATTTGATTGGCCCACAGTCGATATCGATATGTATCAAACAAATAAAGATTAACTTTCCAGTTCAACATACTTACGAAAAACACGATCATTTATATAGGATAACTCCGACATTGTAGAGGCAAGTAGGTACCTCTATCATATTGAAACGGACACAAACACATTTGCCCGGTGTCGTCTGGACATTTGGTGTAGGTTGTACTTTCTGGAATAAATTTTCACAAAAAACTGGAATGTATTAGCACAAACGCTGTTTATTTTGCCTCATTCGGCTGTTCAATATGCCCTTGACGGTGCACGACACAACAAACTTTCTGAAAGGTGATCACTGTATAGGGCTGGCAACATTACAAAAGATACATTCATGAAATCGCCTCGATTTTTGCCAATTTTTGCGTTTCACACGGATGGTCTGTTCTTGACAGACAGTTGGTATTGTGAATAATATTATAACCTGTCCTTCTAACGTACAACCACAAGTTAAGATTTGCCAAGAACTTGAATTGGAGAGGTTGTACTACAGCGACGGAGAAAACTTCACCCAGCAAGTACCCAATGTCTGTTTATTTTTGGTTCACCCTTTTCGGCACTGGCCCAGCTTTAGTTTGGTCGGGTGAAAAAGGTAGCTCCTAACAATCAAAAACATTTGTATAACATTTATACAATGTCGGCCCAACGTCTTCGACGTTGGTCCTACATTGTATAAATGTTATACAAATATTTTGACGTTGGTCCTACATTGTATAAACATTATACAAATGTTTTGTGTTTGCTGGGAGTGCATGCATGGGCAGGTGAACTGCCAACTGTGTGCCGTACGTTACGAATGCTCTCACGCAAACCGAGCCACGATGTAAGCGGTACCTCATTTAAAAGGGCACACCTCTGAGTATCGTCAGCTGCAGGCTATCGGCGCGCTCTTTGGATATCCCATAAGTGAGTAACTTGTTTTAATATCAAAGAATAAAGTAAGATATCGTGCTCTGGCCATTCTGTCGTTCATTTTTTCTAGTAAGCAGCTATTTCATGCTTGTCTTGATGTGTCTGTGGAACTGTTCTTCAAAACACAGGTCTGCTGCCTCGATGTTATTACGGCTTGTTTTATTCACATAAAGCAAAAATACAGAGGCAGTGCCTTTTTAAAATATAATACAAATCAGCAACTTTGAATATCACTTTCAACATAATATCTACTTTCTGTCTTATTCATGATACATATGTGGATAATATACATACATTTCTAAAAACAAAATATAAAAGGCTGTATAGAGAGGGACCTCTTATGTTAATATTGTTTTAAATAGTCGTAGCATCGCGCCACAAAATGAATTCTTTCTTTATCAAATCATCTTCGACTATCAAGTGGTGTGGGTACGCAAACCCTGCGTAATGGAAGATATAACAAGCAGAAAGAGAACAGTTTGTGATGTTGAATTACGGGCCATTTACAAATGAAACCAAGTGTACAGCATATTATTTCTAGTACTCTATTCTTGAAAGCAGTAGCACGTTACTGTAGTGTAGTGTAATTGCTGGCGATATCTAATGTGTTCTGTTATTCGCTCAGGGGCAGGCATGTAGTCCAGGTGTAATTAGGCCACACTGGAATCAGTCTGTTAGCTTCTATCAGAACAAGAACTTTATGATCAGACGTATCTCGGTATCAGCCGATATACCACTCGCAAGTCGTTAGAAATACAATTCGTCTCCTTGGATATGAAAGGGTGTATCTGCCACTTTGTAAAGTGGCAGATACACCCTTTCATATCAAAGAGGACGAATTGATGGCAGTTCTGTGAGATATAGTTGGTGTGAGTAAATACATTTTATTTTCGTTTCTTAAAGCGGTATGCCCGTGAAGGAGGTGTTCGCTTGAAAGATAACACCTTAGATGCATGCTGTATTCTCCCATATCCCACTCAGATGAGCACCGTTTGTAATATCATATGACCCGTGTAATTTATACTCCCTGTACCGTAAACTTAACGTGATCAATTATATCAATGGACGGCTCTTTCTTATTTATTTAATTCTATATTTGTCTGACGTAGTGTACACAGAGAACCGGTGCGAAGTAAAGATATCGATCATTAGACATGAGCAACGGTTTTGATGGATCCTTATAACAAAGACATTTGAATCTTAAGTGTGCCACATGACGGTTTCCGTTCACTGACTGCTGTAGCTGCCAAACGCTTCCGGCTACACAATCATGTTTATGCGGTAATTGGCCATAATTAAACCTCTGAATAGACACCCAGTGGTTATGTCGCTGTGTATATAGCTTACTTGCTTAGATACCACCTACGTTTTATAGAAAATATTATTGTGATGTATTCAGATTTGGAAACTATTATTACGGTTTCACATCACGTATATTATCATACAGCAAATAACATGGCGCAGTAAAAAAACCCACTCAAATAAGTAGTAAACCCATCAAACACAAAAAAATGTATAACATTTGTACAACGTCGGCCCAATGTGTTCGACGTTGATCCAACATTGTACAAATGTGATACAAATTGTTTATGTTTTGTGTTTCCTGGGAAGCTCCGACGTGAATGCCGACATCTTTTTTTGTACATAATTATGTACATAATCGTACACATGAAAACAGACATAATCTCACTGTATACTACATGTATATTATAATGAGATGAATTTATTATAGAAGCCTATCTGTGTGTATTAGTGTACACAGAGGATCTCTGTGAAAGCAGTCAGTTGACATTTGAGCTGTGCTCTCCACTCCTGTGTGGGGTTTTGTTGGCTTTAGGCCCGCCATTCGATATACAGTGTATTCTCGTTTTCATGCTTCACTTTGTACTCTACAGACCTCGGCCCTGAGGCCACATGAGGTCGGTCAAACATACTTTCTTGGAATACCTCCACTGATATACATATTTTTGCCGGATACATTTGCTGAATCGCTTCGACAGTGATGATTATCTAAAATCATAACTTTATTTGTAAACTTTTTTTCGCTGAAACTATTTAATGCCAGATTGCTCCGTGAAATATATGTTAAAGTAGGCGAAATATATTAAATATTGACATGTGTCCTGTATTTCATGTCAAACTTGGCATTGAATTGTAATTGGCATTGAAAGTCACTCGAAAATAAATCACAGTGAAACGCATGAGAGAAGAGCGGCATGATGTCTCTTGGTACAATGGGGGTGATAGATGAGAGATTGCTATCTTATGATAATGGTTAAATTACAAGAGTGTGTCCTATTGGCAATATCACAAAATAGTGCAAAATTTCCTTATCTACGGAAGCAAACCACTATCAAGTTTTGTATGTAGGGATACATTGTTCCAGCGATGGTCATTAGTACAATTTCAAAGCAAACGCATTACCAGTTCTCGGGCTGTGTATAGTGTTATCCAAATAAATAAGATTTATGCTCTCAAAAGCTCATAAATAAATTAAGTCACATAACCTGATAAGTAGCATACCGTTCATTCATCGCCATTTCTTGACTTTTCATACTACTCTTTAGTAAACTTGCCTGATTGTATCAATGATAGAGGGACATCGTGTCTATTTAGATATATGCAAACATTAACCCTTTAACCACCAATTATTCAATTTGAATTTCCACACACTTGAAGTTGTGTCTCGCTGACGCGATCCACAACTTCAAGTGAGTGAAAATTATTCAGATTTGACAAAATGGAGGTCAACTGTGACTGATTGATGTCACATTTTATCTTTAACATGTTCAAAAGGTGGTACATAATGTGCTAATAAAAAATGAAAACCCGATTATATGCGGCACAGGCGGTTAAAGGGTTAAAACATGTAGGTTTACTGTGCGAGGTCATCAGCTAGACAGCCTGAATACGTTAACCAATTTCCTCCTAACGCTCGACATAATAAGAAATATAAGGTTTGTCAAGCCAGACACGTCTGAACATTAATTTCATACTCAATTAAAACCGAGAATCGTTTGCCATGTCATTTTGGCATTAAATTTGCACGGCGAAGCCCATAACTCCGATGGTCCGAATATTTCAGAGGTGAATCCCTAGGCATGCCCAGAACCCCCTTATCTGGTGAGTGCAAGAAAACACACTTATTCACCCTCCGTGCCCATGTCTTCCTCATCCCAGCAAACACGAGACGTTGAACCGATGTCCTTTTAACCCTTAAAGCGCTGAATTTTTCCGTAAAATTCATGGAGACCAAAGGTTTTTTTCGTTTTGAAATTATCATAAATGTCTTAGTTAGCTCTTTCCGATTCATTTGAATACCTATGTTATGGGTCTAAGGTCACTAGAAATATTTTTAATCTTATTGCGCGTCGATAGACTTTAGTCGTCAGAATTTGACGTCTGTAGACGTCAGATTCTGACGACTAAAGTCCATCCCCGCGCTGTAAGGGTTATTGTCAGCCCGCCGTCTATGGCGGCGAACTGGCATTAACACAGTATCGGTTCGACATCTCGTATTTTCTGTGATGTTTTCTGTGATGTCTTTTACATAATTATTACACGAATTTTAACGCATTACAAAGAGTTAATTAAAGTTGACGTTTACCCTTTCAAGCCTGACTTTACTATAGTCATCTTTATTCACTACAAGTCGCGAATTGCTGCCGCAATTCTCGACTTGTAGTGAATGAAGATGATTTGATGTGAGTAGAAAATTAAAGAAAATTGCCATGTATTGGTAAACAAGTTTCGTGGAAATTTTCATTCTAAAACCACTAGTTGTAGGAAAAATTAAGTCTGTTTTTAGGGATGTAAAATGATGCTTTAATGCATCGTGAGGGCTTAAAGGGTTAAACAACGCCGTATTAATAAAAATACCGATTGAAATGTCATTCGTACGCCTCAGTGTGACCGAGATATTAAGCCTACTTACAAATTATCAATCATGGTATTGTATACAAATATTTAATCACATTTATCCGGTATGTACTGCTAAATTCACATGTCCATCTTTTCCTTCCTGCAGTGGATGAATGGTTAGGTTTCTTTTACTAATGAAGTTGTCTCTGTCCCAGATGGCATGACGATATGGCGTATGTAATTTAGCCCTCATTGGGATGGGAATAGTCTGATGCCTATTGCTCGTCTCGCCTATTGCTCGTCTGAGATGTGATGACACATGATCACCGGTCGTGATAGAAGGACAGACATATCACTGATGTAGGTCGGACCATAAATAGATAACCATGGTTATCTATTTCTGGTCGTATGGATGCGCTTTTATTCTGGATCGCGAGCAGTATATTAGATACCGGGTATATCGGTTAAATTGTGTCGGGATTCTTAGCAAATAAGAAACGTCCACCCTCTACGAATGTTTCATCGTTGATTCGCAGAAGGTGGCCCAACATTAAAACAGACTCTGGCGCGAAAACAGCGAATAATGTTCGTGACCCATCCTCACACAATCAGTCGCATCGCGCGGTTTTTCTGAAAATAAGATAATGCAAACATGTAAAAGAGAACAAATGAGCTATTAATGATGCTCAGACCGCCAGTTGTTATCTTTATTCAAACCAACTTTATTCAACACATCTACCCAATGGTTGACCATTGTTGGCCCACCGTCTGCGACGTTGGCTCAACATTTGTCAAGCATTGGGTACGTGTCGTGTTTGCTGGGTAAGGTTTTTAAGACATGTTATGCGGAATCACATATCGCTATGCTAACAATTCAAGAGTGGTAGCTTGGTCATATATATCAGCGCTTATTTTATAGTATCGAACACGGTGTTTTTTCTTTGACAACATTATAGAATGATTTATTGGTGCCATTAACAATGAGTTATGGACAATCCAGCTTACTAATAAATTGATATAGTTACAATAGAATAGCTTGTAATTATGATGGTCTGAAGCATCCATACATTGTCAACACGTATCATACACCATTAAAATGTAGGCTAGTACTATAAATCAGTCTATGGAATATAGCGAGAGGGCCCCTATTCTGCTATATCATGTATATAGTCTGAATTCATTGTAATCAATTTGATTCTAGCTTACAGCTGCAGACACTGGTAGAATATCCAAGTGCACCATCCGTGTTTTTGTGAGTCTGTATATTATTCAAACCAATATACCTTTCTACCCAAAGTTTTGCATGGGCTTTGTCGAATAACAATTTATCAAGAGTCAAGTTTTGGATGACAACGTGGTAAAAAGATAGCAGATTGAATAACCGATATACCGTTAGTTTGCATAGTATACGAGTTGGTTACAAGTTGTCGTGAAGAATAACGTAGCTTAGTAGAGACCTAGGCCTAAACCATTATCGGTATCATAAGTTGAAGAACAATACTGTGAAAATAAAGATTATTGTATGCATCCTCCTCTTGAATGTGTTTGGATTGTTTAATGTATCGTGAGTTTATTATCACCTGTGAAAGTAATACACCAAAGCAGCACACCATTGTGCTTAGCAATGCAGTAAATAATAGCTTTCATATAATTATATTTAACTCAGTTATCTTTGAGAATCATTCTATTCTAGCATTGGAATTTTCACTCACTTGAAGTTGTGTCTGGCTGACGCTATCCACAACTTCAAGTGAGTGAAAATTATTTGCAACTTCAAGTGGGTGAAAATTCTAGTTCCGTCCGAATGTCACGTTGAAGACCGCTAAGTCTCTCTCTTTCAAGAAGTAGACGTACCAACTTTGTTTGCGCTCTCTGTTTCATATTGTGGGTATTGTTCACTCTTCATAAATTATTGGACATAGATCGATTTACGCAGACTAAAATAACAATACATACAGTAATTTTCTGCTCTGAATTATGTTTCTGTCTGTTGTCAAAGCCACACGCCATGCTTCTTCTGTTGTTCTGTAAAAAAACGTTATTTTCTTCTTGTCTCGACGTCAGGGAATCCATTGTGCCTTTTTGTTTCTACGTACAGTATCGATCACTGTTGGTTACACACAGTCCCATGGTGTAATTCAATCACTGATTTAATACAGCAATGGAGAAACAAGCAATCATTCTTGCATATCTTCCATCAATCCAGCAGACACGGGACAGTGACCCAATGCTGCTGTAATGTTGGGTTATCGTCTGCGACTCTGGCCTAACTTTGCAACAACATTGGGTCAATGTCTCATGTATGCTGGTGAAAGTTAGAAGCGACGTGAGAAGAAAGTTTTTGGCTCTTTTAGCGGGGCACAATTATTTTACAAATCTAATGTCGTTTTCTGTTGCTGTTATTTTTGGTGCATTGATCCAGATGCGCTTCTTCTGTAACATTGTCGATGGATCTATTAAATGTTAGACGTATGTGAACACAGATAATACAGCGGCATAGCAAAATAATTGTGCATTTTGTGAAGAAAGCACCAAAATTGGCAGACGTGCAGACTATATCATGGGGAACGTTTTAAGATTTGGAGCCACTCAAATTTCACCCCTGGTATCGGCCATTTTAAGTATCAAAATGGCGGCTTAAGAAAAATAAAAATGATAATTTTTTCTTGGTTCTATGTCCATTAAAGAGCTAATGTGTTCAAGCATACAATTAAATTGGAGGAGTTGAACGATGCAACTATAAAATTCCCTTGCCGCCTCCATCTTAGATTTCAAGATGGCGGCTTCTGAAAATGCTACTTTTTTTTCCTCATATAATGGTTTACTGTGTACATATAATCTTATTTTCGATCACCAATGAAGTAAATAGTTTCACTTGAACAATTAAAATAATTCTTAACATGGTACAATACATATAATTAGTAGCCTAGATATTAAGTGTATACGTCTAGCGAGAGAAGTAACAGTGAGAGAAGTAACAAGGGAAATATCATGTTATCTGAACATGGACAACATATATACATCAATTAATGTTGGTATGTGAGCAGTCACCGTCGCAGGCACATAGAACTGTGCACTTAAAATTATCTTTTGTACATTTGCATCTCTTATTTCAGCTTTGCAAGCACAAGAGATAAGTTCATAGCAGGAATTGGCAGCTTCAGGAAGTGTTGTCCACCGATGATTCAATTGTCCATCATCATTCTCCACCCACCCCCAGTCGCGTGGTGATGGAACTTCATGGAAGAGTGCAGTATGGAACAAGGCATTGTCCCCAACAATGTAATCCCTGATAGGTGGCTCTTCTCAAGTGCTGTTCCAGGGCTGCATGGGCTGGAGGTACTCCTTCGAGCGATCGGGCCTTCTTTGCAAAGAGTCTCTTTCTTGCAAGATTCATTTCATAACATGTCCAGGTGCGGTCATACAGACAAGTACGACACATTTCTACAGGGTGTCAAAGGAATTCTGTGACATTTCCAGCGGTGCAGATGCCAGCCTGTGACTGCAAAAAAACAGGCAGTGCCTTTACCTTGTCAGGTCCCAACTTGTAAGCCAACTCATGTGCTGCTATGTAACGGAAGTTTTTTCCAGTGCCAAATGATAGCCAGAGCTCGTCTACGACATCCTGCATCTGCGAGTCAGACAATGAGCACAACCACGTCAGTGTCCACAGTACGGATAAGTACTTTGCGATGGCCAGACGTCATAACAGAAGCTGCATGAACCATAATACGCGTATCAGCTTCTTTGTGATTGCAATATTATCCACAGCTGATGTAGTGAAAACGTTACCACGGAGCTTTGGTGGACATACCACATTCTTTGCCCGAAAGCGTTGGCAGACCCCATTGCCCAGCTCAGCAGAGATCCGTAGCACACCATAGGTGATGCTGATTCCTAGGCGAGATAACATGTCAACCAGTTCCCTTCTTCTGCTATGAGCATGCAGCATCAAGCAAAGATATATTGGCAAGGGGATCTCTTGTCTGATGTTGTGTCGTATATTTATGCACACACTCTTTCGGTCATGCTTCACAGCATTGTATTTCAGAAGTTGATCTATCGTCAAATTGGGGTACTGGGATGATTGCTAGTAGTAGTACTTTTCGCCCCCATCTGGGGAGGGTCATTAGGGATCTGTCCCGTCTGTTGGATGCTGTGTACGGCATTGTACGGAAGCACTAGTCTACATCAATCATCCAAGGGCAGCTGCAGCCTCCTCGTATCTGGCTATAATCTTCGGGCGGATTGCCAGTGGCGTACCCTGGTTCCTCCGCTCAACAGCGGAGCCAATGCAGCACCCGCATCAGTGCTGGCGCTGATGTAGGCCGTGGTAGCCTTAAATAACCGGCAATAGCGTGTTTGACATCAGGTCTCTCACGTGGGATGAATGGAGTTACCCAGAGGGAGTGATCCTTCCTATTGTTACTCTGGGGACTATCCGACCCGAGGATAGCGGAGCTGCGCAAAATGCCAAAGAGTTTCATCATTAAATTGTACAGCGAAACTCAAGTTTCCGGCCGTCTGGGCATGTCTGGGGGTATATCCCCTAGACATGCCCAGAACCCCTTATCGGGCGAGCGAAGGAAAACGCTCTCAATAACCCACCATGCCCTATCACCCCCACCCTCACATCATCATCTGTACATCATTCATCTCATAAACTGAATAGAACGTTTTTATCGAATTATAATGTCACTTAAAAGACCTTTGTGCCGAAAAGTGACGTAAAGGAATGATTTACTACTACTACTATAGTCAGATTGGTAGATGATGATGACTGACACGCATGATCTGTAATGCCTGACCCCTCTAAAACCATAGTAAAATAATGCAAGCAGCAGTTGTGGCACAGTCTTTTCTTGACATCTATCTGTGAATGAACCGTTGAAAAGCTGACATGGTTTAATCATGTTCTTCTTAATAACACGTGCAGTTCATGCCAGGTGCACAATATCACTGTCACAATCACATGCCTTGGTCAGAGCACTGCGAATATCTTCCTGAAACCCAAGGTTTGTGCTTCTTTAGATTAGGGGAGTGTATCCGTATCCGCTCCTTCAGTATGGACTCGTTTATCAAGCACGAGCTGTTTCATTCTCTCCGTGTAAAGCTTAGTGAGGTCTGCCATCTTGAACACAGGAGAACTATCACTCTCTTTAACCGTTTCCTTTATATATGTCACAAGTTGGGGTACTGGGATGATTGCTAGTAGTAGTACTTTTCGCCCCCATTCAGGGAGGGTCATTAGGGATCTGTTTCGTCTGTTGGATGCTGTTACGGCATTGTACGAAAGCACCAGTCTACAGCAATCATCCAAGGGCAGCTGCAGCCTCCTCGTATCTGGCTATAATCTTCGGGCGGATTGCCAGTGGCGTACCCTGGTTCTTCCGCTCAACAGCTGAGCCAATGCAGCACCCGCATCGGTGCTGGCGCTGATGTAGGCTGTGGTAGCCTTAAATAACCGGCAATAGCGTGTTTGACATTAGGTCTCTCACGTGGGATGAATGGAGTTACCCAGTGGGAGTGAACCTTCCTATTGTTACTCTGGGGACTATCCGACCCGAGGATAGCGGAGCTGCGCAAAATGCCACAGAGTTTCATCATTAAATTGTACAGCGAAACTCAAGTCTCCGGCCGTATGGGCATGTCTGGGGGTATATCCCCTAGACATGCCCAGAACCCCTTATCGGGCGAGCGAAGGAAAACGCTCTCAATAACCCACCATGCCCTATCACCCCCACCCTCACATCATCTGTACATCATTCATCTCATCAATTGACTACAACGTTTTTATCGTATTACAATGTCACTTAAAAGACCTTTTGTGCCGAAAAGTGACGTAAAGCAAAGATTTACTACTACTAAATATGTCACAAGTTCAGCCAGAACTACTGAAGAGTTGAAATCAACCGTGCTCAGATTTTCATAAGCAATCTTGTTTGCAGCCTTCACTAGATTGTAATGTAAAACAATTCTTGTGGTACTTGGCCTTACTTGCAAACCATATCCCCAGTTGTCGGTTTAGTGGTAGGCATGATCCTCAAGGAATTTCTGCAAATTTACGAACTTGAACATTTAGCTCAGGTGTTACTACTTGGTGAAGAGGTAGGTGTTTATCTTGACAAAAGAAGCACACATTTTCAGGGAAATTTTCCAAGCAAGGAGACTGAGATCTAGTTCGTTTGTACACATCTGGTTGTGAACTGAGGACTGGTCGGTCATCATCATATGTTCTTTTCTCTACTCTTTCAAGCTTGGTATTGTTGTATCTTAACACACATGACTTGTGCCACTTCGCTTGGTGGGCACACACGGTGGCTGCAATCCCCTGACCTCCGTCTAGTCGTTGTAATTCCACGTCCTTTGATAACTTACTGAAAGCTGACAGATTTTTTTTCAAGTGTCTGATATCCACTACTTGAATATCTTATTTTCGCTGCAACAGGATACCGCAATGACTCTTGTATCACTTTGCCAAAGAACACAAAGCATCCGATCCAGTGGTGACTATTAACATCCATTAACATCAGGTCTATTAACATCAACTAATTTAAACTGCTTTGACATGGTTGAGTCATGTATTGCTGGTTCAAACAGGCTTTGCTGTTGACGTATACTATATCACATAAAAGCAGAAGTAGCTAACTAAATTATTTAGAAGCGTTAGAAGCATTAGAATTGTTAGAAGCGTGAGAAGCACATACTGAGATAGTTAGCAATGATATTGACATCTCTTCACATTAGTCAGACTACTGGTAGGAGCGTTATGGCGTTCTAGTAAGCCATGCACTACACAAGCTGTGCTGAACCCACAATTATAAACGACAATAATAACTGTATGGATATGGACATTATTTATTTATTGAGATTGCTTGTAATGCAAATGAGTGAAAATAAAAAAATATATACAAAGAAATACACCTATCTATAGGTTTTATTATTTCAATTTATTGGAAATTACACGTGACCAAACAATTTTAAGTTTAATAGATATTCAAGCTTTCTCTATCAAAGTAATGTAAATTATACTAGCAATAGTGCAATGATAATTATGAGGGTTTAAACATCAATTGACATCACACCGATGTACTCCTCATTTTTTTATTGTCAACAATGTCAATATTATGTAGTAACACCCACCAGACCAGAACACTGTAGACATATGCTCACAGCAGTGATGTCTATTGTAGAACACTTCTATTGTTTATCCCTGACCTAGTTTAGCCCGTGTGTGTTCACAAGATGCGGAGACTGTATTTAATATGCATTTCTGGTACGATATACTTTCTTTCATTCATTCATTCATTCATTCATTCATTCATTCATTCATTCACCTTTGACGCTACAGTTGGATATTATATATGGAATCAGAAGTATTACTTTTCTTATGAAATAAATTGATTTAAATGCGCTAATCTGGCTAATTGTAGAAAATATATTTTAAAATATCGTATGAATAAAATATTAAGTATTTGTTTCTCAGACCTGAAATAAGTGGAATTAGAGGCCACACTCAATTATCCAGCTGGTGTAAAACTGAAAGGATTGGTAATTGCAAATTTTAGGGCATCCTATGGCGGCCATCTGGCGGGAATTTTAGGTGGCTCCAAATCGAAAAAGATGGTCAATATAATAATATATCATTGTGCCAAGGTTGGTGCTTTCTTCACGAAGCGCACAATTCGGCCCAAAAAGCTTGCTATGCCGCTGCACTAAGAAGCTCCCGTCAGATCCTATTGGATTAATGATATATTTTTTGCAACTAATAATCTTAACCGTCAGTAAATGAATAATTAATAGTGTCTTCTATGTGTGACTGTCACAGCCAGCTTGTGAACGATGTAGGAGATTGAAGTTCACGCCCGTAGTCTTCATATCCGCCATGCTGATCTGATCTCCTTCTCTCTCTATATAAATCGACTCGTGTACTTGGAGTCATGTTACAAGACGATATAAATCATATCTGCCACCGTGGTGGCGTTTTTCGCAGTTTTGACAGCGTCTATCTCACGTAGGATTGCATGAAAGGTGAAAGTGCATTGAAACGAGTTCTTTCTACTTTTATTTTTTACATTGTGTCATGTCATGCCAGGAACTATGCAGACCCTGAAACCGCCAAGTTATTCAATTTTCATTTCCACCAACTTAAAGTCTTTGACATCATTGTTTAAAAGGTGGTACTTTAAAAATGTGCTAAAAAATTAAAAAACAAATATAATCGGGACCTTATTTAGCCGTAAGCAAATTCGAAAAACGGAGATTTTGACGGGGCAATATCTCGACAATGAGACACACAACTTTACCAACTAATTCTTAGTGTAATAAACATCTGTTTTTTGAAAAAAGTCATTTTCGCCAAAATTTCGAATAATGTGGTTTTCCTGATCACGGCTGATGTGTAGCCAAGGTAATGTGAATGGTATGTAGAATGTCGATGTGAAGCCATGTAAATGTGAATGTCGATGTGTACAGGTGTAGCCATGTTAATGTGGATGATATGTAGAGTGTCGATGTGTAGCCATGTATATGTGAATGTCGATATGTAGCCATGTCAATGTGAATAATATGTAGAATGTCGATGTGTAGCCATGTATATGTGAATGTCGATGTGTAGCCATGTATATGTGAATGTCGATGTGTAGCCATGTTAATGTGAATGATATGTAATGTGAATGATATGTAGAATGTCGATGTGTAGCCATGTTAATGTGAATTTAATATCTGTGTGTTCTCTTGTATACCCTTGAGGGGTAGATCTTGGTGATGGCCCAGTCACACTGATGAGCCCGTTCGCACTACGTTCTGCAAAACGGGAGCAGAACGAGGAGAAACGTATTAAGAAAGGAATGGACACCGAATACAATCGTATAGGACGGGCAAGGACGGGATGGTGGTCTAGAACGTCGGGCATGGTTAAAATCCGATCCCGTGCAAAATAGGACTGGGTAAGGTCGTAGGCCTACTTCGAACGAGATTGCCGTACTGTAAACGGAATTGCCGTACTGCGAATGTTGAACAAACGGAGCTGATCGTCGTGCGAACTTGGAAAAATAGGACCTTGACCTAACACAGATGCTGGTACGTTTTACCCCGTCCTACCCGTCATCATACATACCTTACTACTTTTTATTACGTCTTCAATGCGTTCTTAGCAGTGTTAACAAGTTTATAAAGTTTGTGATACGTTCCTACTCAGTTCTAAAAAGTTCTTACTCAGTTCTTATGCAGATCTACTCGTCTCTGCTGCATTGCTAGTAGGTCCAGTCCGTCCAGATCAACTCATTTCTACTACATTTCAACTACTTCTACCCGTTTGCAGTAGGATCAGAAACGTTTTCGATATAAATATATAGAGCATATTAATCATGCTCTCCTCATTTAGAAATTCAATTTCTTGCTTATAAATATGGTATAGTTTAGTATGGAGCAAATGCAAGTGTTGTCAACACTAAATATGATGAATATTAGTTTCCTATAAATTATGTTTGAAGCATAGCAACAATATAAAGAGATCAGAGAAGAACGTAAATAATAAAAACAAGAAGAGCTGAGGAGAATGAAGAGAATTAGAACATGCTGGGTGAGGGCTGGCTGAAGACTGCGCTTCGTGGCTCCTTATTATTGCCCCTTCTGCTTCTTGGATCTCCCCATTTTTGGCATGTTGACTCATGAAGTACCTCGATCGAAATGAAAACGGGCTAGAACGTAGTCGTATTTATAACAGATCGGTCTGCAACACACCCAGAAGCCCGTTTCGATCGTGTTAAAGACTGCCTGCGAACGCAATGCAAACGGGCAAGACACGGACATGTCGTAGTGAAAACTGTGCAGAAACGGCCCGGAACGGCCCTAGAACGGGCTGAAACTTACTGGGAACGGGGTTAAACGGGAACAGAATGGATTGAAACTTGTTAAGAACGGACTGCGAACGACATTAAGCGTTACGTCTTCCCGTTCTAAGCGGTGTGAGTGCGTTGTACAAACTGTCTGCAATCGTAATGCACTTACTTCAAACTGTGTTGTGTTGTGTTGTGTTGTAGTGAAAGACAAAATTGCACGTTCCATCCCGTCCTCATCCCGTTTAATGAAATTTTCAGAACGGGCAGGAACGTTTTTCGAACTGGTTTAGTGTGACTGGGCGTTACGGACCAAGATAAACACAATCATAAATAGCCAGTTATTATCTTCAGCGTGTTCAAAAATGTAAACATGGTAAAGCCAGTAAAATTGGTCGATATAGGTCATATCGTCGCTTCGGAGCTAAAGGATCCTATCTCGTTAGAGTGGCAGATAGGATCCTTTAGCTCCAAGGCGACGATATGGTTCACACTTTCACTAATGTATGTGTCTATTATCACCTTGATATTAACCCTTTCAGCGTCAGAATATGACGTCTCCAGACGTTCGATTGTGACGTCTGAAGACCATACTCACACTAAAAGAAATGAAATATTTATACTGGCCTTAGACCTATAACATAGGTATTCAAAGGAGGCACAAGGAGTCAAGTAAGACATTTATGAAGATTTCAAGTTAAAAATCTTCAAAAATATTTCAGCGTTGGAACAGTTAAAGAGTTTTGTAGCGGGCACTTTGTGAAGTGCCAGATGCATCTCGTTAATACTAATGTGACAAATTAACGGTGATTAAAATGTAATAAAATTAGGTAGCATCTTTCTAATGAGGTCAAATGTGAACGAGAAATGTACCAGTGCATTTATTGTATTTAAGAAAAGGTACCACACAAAGCATGTTTACGAGAGATGTCAGGTCATAACGTCATACCAAATCTGACAGCGTCTGTGTCTGTTTCACTGTCGGTGTAATTTAGCAGGTCTATGTCGGATGACAGACGGTAATTGACATCATGTCATCATGCCGCCGTTAACAGGTTTTATAACCCTCTTCACTGTTACAATTTTAAATTAATCGTCAATACATTTAACAGCCAACTTCTAGATTATGATACAGCTCCCATACGATGGGTCAAAACAATTAACAAAACGAGTGTTCTTTAATTATTTAAAGATTATTACACATCGGTATGTTAACAACTCAAGAGTGGTAGCTTGGTCATATATATCAACACGTATTTTATAGTATCGAATACGGTGGTTTTTTTTGACAATATTATAGAATGCTTTATTGGCGCCATTAACAATGAGTTAAGGACAATCCAGCTTACTAATAAGTTGATATAGTTACAATAGAAGAGCTTGTAATTATGATGGTCTGAAGCATCCAGTATAGGCTAAAACTATAAATCAGTCTATGTAATATAGCGCGAGGGCCCCTATTCTGCTATATTGTCTGAATTCATTGTAATCAATTTGATTCTAGCTTACAGCTGCAGACACTGCCAGGATATCCAAGTGCACCATCAGTGTTTATGTGAGTCTGTATATTATTTAAACCAATATACCTTTCTACCCGAAGTTTTGTCGAGTAACAATTTGTCAAGAGTTAAGTTTTGGATGACAACGTGGTAAATAGACAGCAGTCTTATATATGGGGAGGGGGGGGGGGGCGAGATTGAATTACCGATATAGTTTGCATAGTATACGAGTTGGTAACAAGTTGTAGTGAAGTCTAACAGAATAACGTACCTTAGCAGAGACGTATACCATTATTGGTATCATAGGTTGGAGAACAATACAGTCGAAATCAATGCCTGCATGTCCCTGAACACGTTTGAAGATTATTGTATGCATTCTCCTCTTTAATTGGTTTGAATGGTTTAATGAATCGTGAATTTATTATCACCTGTGAAACTAATACACCAAAGCAGCACACAGTTGTGTTCAACAATGCAGGAACTAATAGCTTTCAAATATTTAACTCTGGTGGTCTTTGAGGATCATTCTATTCTAGCATTGGAATTTTCAGCGTATCTCGAAAACCCCCTCGACCCTCGACCCACGACCCTCGACCCTCGACTTAATTTTAAAAACAGTTTTTGTTGTTTATATAATTATAACTTTTGTATAATAATAACATTCGGGAAATTTATATAGGCCTACTGTGATGCTAACCTGGCTATCAAGTGATGTTGTCTGACCGTCTGCTACGCTGGTCCAGCATTCACCCGACGTTGCTTTAATGTCTCTTGTTTTATGGGTGGGCATCGAATATAGTTTTATGAATACACGTAGGCCTACAGCTGGCCAAACACATTTTAATGTTGGGTCACTGTTTAGGACGCTTGTCTAACTTTAACGTTATGTATATTAACCCAAGCATGGGATTGAATGCCCTTTTGGTGCGTAAAAAACACTTGCCAGTCATAAATCACCCGGCATATCACTCCCCAGCTTCATTCAGTCACACGCTTTGGCACCGGCATCGCAAGCGGTGGGCCAGCGTTACAGAAGTTGGGCCAGCAATAATCCAACATTGGTTCAATGGTTATTGTTTTATGTGCTTAGCTATCATTGGACTGGAACATTGGCAGTCTATACATGTATACGCCTAATCAAGTGCCCGCATATATTGCGTATCGTGCCTCTATCCAAAATAATATACATGAGGCTTTCAGCCAATGTTAGGCCAGCGTCGCAGACGGTGAGCCAACATTAACCTGATATTGTTTCCCGAATTTTATAAATAGACTTTAAAAGAAAACAATAAAAAAATGAAGTCGAGGGTCGAAGGTCCTGGGTCGAGGGGCGAGGGGGTCGAGGGGATTTTCGAGATATCCGAATTTTCACTCACTTAAAGTTGTGTCTTGTTGATGCTGACTTCAAGGGAGTGAAAATTATTCGCAAATGAAAAATGGGTGAAAATTCTAGTTCCGTCTGAATGTCACGTAGAAGACCACTATAAGCCTCTCTTTCTGATTGCAATAGCTTATTCCACTAATCTTTCAAGAAGTAGACGAGCCAACAACTTTATTTGTTCTCTCTGTTTCATATTGTTAGTATTGTTGACTCCTCAAGAATTTTTGGACATGGGTCGATTTACGCGTACTAAAATAGCAATACATACAGTAATTTTCTGCTATGATTAGGTTTTCGGTCTGTTGTCAAAGACACACGCCATGCTTCTTTTGTTGTTTTGTAAAAAAGCACGTTATTTTCTTCTTGTCTCGGCGTTAGAGAATCCATTGTGCGTTCTGTGTCTTCGCTCCTACATACAGTATCACTGTTGGTTACACAGAGTCCCACACAGTCAATACAGCAATGGAGAAACAAGCAATCATTCTTGAATATCTTCCATCAATTCCCAGCAAACACGGGACAGTGGTCCAATGCTGCTATAATGTTAGGCTATCGTCTGCGTCTGGCCTAACATCGCAGCAGCGTTGGGTCAATGTCTCGTGTTTGCTGGTAAACGTTGGAAGCGACGTAAGAAAAAAATTTTTGGCTCTTTTAGCGGGGCACAATTATCTTACAAACCTAATGTCGTTAAATCTAATGTCGTTTTCTGTTGCTGTTATTTTCGGTGCATTGATCCAGATGCGCTTCTTCTGTAACATTGTCGGTGGTATCCTTAATATGATTTTAGATCTAAATGTTCGCCGTATGTGAACACAGAAAGTCCCGTCTGATCCTATTGGATTAATTATATATTTTTTACAGCTAATTATTTTAACCGTCAGTAAATGAATAATTAATAGTGTCTTCTCGGTGTGACTGTCACAGCCAGCTTATGAACGATGTAGGAGTTTGAAGTTCACGCCCGTAGTCTTCATATCCGCCATGATCTCCTTCTCTCTCTATTTAAATCGACGCGTGTACTTGGAGTCATGTTACAAGACGATATCAATCATTATCTTCCACCGTGGTGGCGTTTTTCTCAGTTTTGACAGCCTGTATCTCACGTAGGATTGTATGAGAGGTGAAAGTGCATTGAAAAGAGTCCTTTCTACTTTCATTTTTCACATTGTGTCATGTCAATCCAGTAACTACAGTATGCAGACCCTGTAACCGCCAAGTTATTCAATTTGCATTTTCACCAACTTGAAGTTGTGGATCGCGTCAGCGAGACACAACTTCAAGTGAGTGAACATTTTTCAGATTTGACAAAATGAGGGTTAACTATTTTCAACTCTTGCTGATTGATATCACGTTTTTCTTTAACAAGATTGTTTAAAAGGTGGTAATTTAAAAGTGAGCTAAAAAAAAAAATATATATATATAATCGGGACCTTATTTATCCATAAGCAATCATTCTTTTTATTATTTTTTGTTGAAGTCCTGTTAATTTTACACGATTTAGTGTGAGTTAGGGACAGCAAAATTGTTTAATTCTTTATTCAACGCAAACTGCATCAAGCTTGTTATTTTCGTCTTGAGATAGTCGTTTACTATTACACGAAGATTTGATACACTGCTATCAGCAGGAAAAATCTACCTTCTGTTCATCAACCTGTGTTGGTTTAAATGATTATGTTATACTAAACTAGCTGCTTGCTCCCAACTACACAGGGAGTAACCCGATCTACGGGGTTGAGTTCACCGTCTATTGGTTATCCTGATGCTTGAGTCTGGACAAATAGATCGTGGCATAATACATCTGAAAACGCACTCTCCCACGACTAATACGATTTCTCAGATCCCCCATACACAAAACGCTGACACGGTGCTGGGCCAGCGCCGTTTTACGCTAGCCCAAGGACAGTGTCATACCAGCGTCTTGTTCATCTGATAAGGCAGAGTGCACGCGTTGACTTATTGAGTTACGGTTGAGTTGATGATACCACGAACAGGGTAAACAGATATTATAAGGTCTGCTGAGCGTAAGCTATATGACTGTGTGGAATACTGAGCTCGAGAATGAATTGAACACCCGTGAACTACACTGTATTTGTGGTATTTATTTGTCATACATTATTTATCCGCGGGGTACACGGTTTCCACTATACATTGTACATATGTAGATGGATAGTGGTGTATATTATACAGTGATTTAATACAGCTTCTATAATATATGTATTAGTTTAGTGTATGAATTCGTTGAATGAATAATGCACAATCCTATCAATATCTAGTTTTCAATATGGCTTCAGCATAATATGTGTGGGCTTACTTTTAGAATTCGCCTACACGTAAGCCCTATATATCTACTATATTTAAGATACCTATAATGTAGGCCTAACAATATCGTAACGTAGGCCTATATCTCGAAAACGACCCGTTCCCCTCGCCCTTTCGATATATCCCCATGTTGCTCGAATAGTTGTTTGAGTTTCATTTGTTTTCGGACTTAGATTTTTGTTGCTTGAGTGAAGAATTTGTTGTTGGACTAAATAAGTTGTTGTTGGACTAAATAAGTTGTTGTTGGAATAAACCATTGGTTATTTATACTGTATTTGTATTGGGATTTTGTTGTTTGGCAGCTTTTGATCTTCAAATACAACACTGGCTTTACCTATAAATCTTGTAAATGATTTGTCTGAGCTAGAATTAAGTTACTCTGTGATTGTACTGGTAGAAACCAACTTTTCGTTAGGTGAAAAATTCGTTGTTTTTTATGATTACAGATGAGGAGGACAAAGAGTGGTAGAGATTATGAAGAAGGAGAGAAAAGTGATGCCATTACAGAACGGTACTGCTAAATACCACACACGCCCTGTATTATCGCCCTGTGCTGACAATGTCGCACTTCTGGGCCACCTCTCTCAGCTATGGAGAGCCTTGTGTGCGGGAGGACGCCATCGCTTCTGCTTACAATGGACACTCATTATTACGCAATCTGTGATTATCATGCTGCTAGTCTGGCAGGACTGTAGTTCACCCCCTCACAGCGGTCGAATTGAATATAAAAACTATGTAAATACAATCCAAGATGGCGCTGATACTGCCGTTGCCTCTACCGGGGTCAAGTTCAACAGATGGGGTCAAGTGGATATGACGTCACTGGCGAAAATGCTGAAAGATTTACCTGACAGTACGTATTTGATTAGTTGGTATATTTGCAATGCAGTCCGATGCAATGTAATGCAATGCAATAAAATGCAATGTAATTCAATGCAATGTAAAGACAATGCAATGCAATGCAATGCAATGCAATGCAATGCAATGCAATGCAAAGATAATGCGATGCGATGCGATGCGATGCGATGCAATACAATGCAATGCAATGCAATGCAATGCAATGCAATGCAATGCAATGCAAAGCAATGCAAAGACAATGCAATGCGACGCAACGCAACGCAACGCAACGCAAAGCAAAGCAAATACAATATGCAATGCAAATCAGCCAGTTTATATAGAACAGATTACATAAATGATATTTTAAAACTAGAAGCTGCAACTATCGCAACTATCCCAGTAAACACAACACATTCGTCAAAGGATGGTTCAATGTTGGCCCACTGTCTACGACGCTGGAAAAACATTAATCCAACCTTGGGAGAATATCTCGTGTTTGCTGGGATCGTCACCCCGACCAAATATGACATTTTAGTGAAAGCCTGCTAAAGTGATTAAAAATGTTGCTGTATATTACTTTTATAATCAAACGTCATCAGGAACTTCCTCTAATGTTGCAGCTGCTTATGAAGTGTCCAAAACTCTCAACGTAGCTGAGAAGCCAAAGAGAATCTTCTATAACCGTGTACCCAAGTGTGGCAGCTCCACCCTTCTAGACTTGATGATAGAAATGTCTAAAATCCACAATTTCACCTTCACCAGGGCCAAAGAGTACATGCGTTTTTTCCTAGATGACGAATGGCAGGTATGTAGAGTATGGTTGAACTGTTATTGATGATGAACCTATTATTACTATTGTGTTTTTTTCAGACGCCTGACTTCACCTACACAGCCGATAACAACGGTTACAGTATATGCGATAAAAGTATACCAGTAATGGTGAAGCTGAAACTAAAAACGGGGTTGAACAAGTTAGTTTATTCTCTATGCGGATTAGCTATGTTTCCGAAGCTCTGAAGCACGTGTACCAGATACCTGGCTTTTTATTAATCACTTTGAATGTGTGTGGAGTTCATGATACACCTGATTTTGACGAAGTCGATTCTCTCCTGTACTGGAAGTCAGGATAGATGACAGATAGTTTGGAGGTAGTCCATGGATATATTTGTATGCCGTCACACTTATCGTATGGTTAATTCTCTCTTAAATGGGCAGGCAGTGTGAGTCTTTATGGGTAGGTGTTATTATGTACTCTACTCCTCAAGCGTGATACCATCCTTGTCATTGTCATGACAACTTGATAAAGCTAACCATTGTCATTATTTGATCGAAATGATTACCGATCGCGATATTTTGAGCATAAATGGCAGGCTTAATTAGTACTGTAAACCATATTGTCGAAGCTGCTGAGAACTGATCAGTACGAGGACGTTTGTCTTACATTAATTTAGTTTCAGCTTGACAGTAGCGAGAAGTTGCTTAGTGTCTTGACAACATACTTGTAATCTGTAGAATGCACACACAAACAAGATCATCCGGCACATGTGGTCTGTAAAAAATGTATATTTGTATATCATCAACATAATTATGATACTTGATGGTATGTCACATTGTTTATTATCATGATTATACTGATCTGTGATACAATGCTTCGTTTATGATAACACACATCAAAAATGAATGCACAACCAGTCCCGACATGGAATCATAGATTACTGCTAATAGAGTAACACTCTGTCTTATTCAAATGTCAAATACTAGTTATATCACTCACATTAATGTCGTCAGGGGTAATGATCAGGTCCAGTGCATTGCCACTCATTTTGAACCGTGTTTTCAAACACTATTATTGAGAAAACGTTCAAACCCCTGAGGCTCTATTTTCGTTACCAGTTGGTTAAAGTCACCAACAATGACAAAAGCCCCAGTTTCTGTATAAGACCATTTACTGTCTCCAAAGATTAGACCATCCAGTAAACACAAACATTTGTATAACATTCAAACAACGTCGGCCCAAAGTCTTCGAAGTTGGTACATCATTGTACAGATGTTACACAAATGTTGTGTGTTTACTGGCCAATCTCAAACCCTGCTGGGTGGCCAACGTTCAGTCGACATTACGTCAACATTGGATCGGTAATGTCAATGAAAGTTTCGTAATTTATTAAGGTATTTTAGGATGATATGAGTCGCATAATTATAATAATATTAAACGATAACTAGCAAATAGTATTTTCTACGTGTTATAGCCGCAATGGTTTTAACTGTTTAAGATCCTTGTTTGCTTCACTGACTGCAATGTAATTTATCTTCGAAAATTACGTTCTAATTATTTTTTAAAGTGTTTCGAAATTCAAAACTACGTTCAACGATTTGTCTTATAAAATAATATATATGAACAATATCACAAAATACAGTGGGAAATTATTATGTCGTTTTAAGATCAATATGGCCGATTACAATATATTGTACGTCAACGCCTAATGTCTCACCACACCAAATGTCAGTCCCATTTAATGACATGTATACTGCCTTAATTCCAATACACAGGCCGAGTTGGCCATTTATCACCCTCTCACCCTTATTAAGTGTCACATATTAGACTAAAGCTTGAGCTGTCCTTGTTCAAAAACGCGTCCGATGCAAGCATGCTGACCAGACAGATTTTGAGCTACGCCCATTGCCGTGTAAAAATGTCACCACAGTTCAAATTCTGTAAAAACCATGCCCTCTGTCACAGACCAGACACAAAGCATTTTCACCCACTGTATCCCTGTGATATTATCACGAAAGAAACAGCGTGTTGCTGTGCTTAACCCTTATCCTGCTAAGCTAATTTATTTAAATTTTCAACCACTTGAAGTTGTGTCTCGCTACCGCGATCCACGACCCCAAGTGCTTGAAAATTACTCATGTTTGTTTAATTTGAGACCAAAAATTTACAAATCTTTATCCCTGTGATATCATCACGGAAGAAACAACGTGTGCTTAACCCTTTTCCTGCTAAGCTAATTTATTTAAATTTTCAACCACTTGAAGTTTTTCAACCACTTGAAGTTTTTCAACCACTTGAAGTTGTGTCTCGCTACCGCGATCCACAACCACCAGCGTTAAAACAACGCAGAGTTGACACTTATCAAGGTGTTCGAGCTTGCACCCCTCAAGAAGCCGGAGAAAAGATTGCCATGTAAATGGTACACTGATGAGATACATCATAAAATAAACCACTTGAAGTTTTTCAACCACTTGAAGTTTTTCAACCACTTGAAGTTGTGTCTCGCTACCGCGATCCACAACCTCAAGTGTTTGAAAATTACTCATGTTTGTTTAATTTGAGACCAATAATTTACAAATCTTTATGTTTAACATGTTTAAACGCTCATTTCATTCCGAATTTCAGTGATTTTATCAGCTGATAAAGGAAAATAAAAATGAGTATTGTCGTGATCAGCAGGCAAAGTGTTTAGAAATATCTTCAAAATTATAAGTTCTCTGTATTTTTTTTATTCACCAGAGGTTGGAACAGCCGCATTGAAGATATTTTGTGTGATGACTTTCTCCTGATCTCGCTTAATTAGGGTAGTGAGACCACATAGTATGGGTTAAAGCGACTCATTCAGGCTAAAATCGTCAAAAAATTGGTGATTTCATTTTGGCTTCTTAATGCGACCATAATGATGTAAACATGTCCATAGACTAGTTTTTGTGTTTCGCATTTGTTAAGCGAGATATAGAGACGAAATCCCCGTATTTCTTATTTTGGACATGCATGTTCGAAATCAGAAATCGGGAATTTCATTCATTTTGTGCAGCTAGACTATTCAAGAGTCCATTACAGTAATCGATATTGGGGATTACAAGACAATTAGTTAAACAACCAATCTTTAGCAATCACCAGTTGTGATGTAATTGCGAATTTCGTCTCATTCAGCACAGGTGAAATGATTCAACTTCGATCTTGTGGTTGATGAAGCTAACCATTGTCTTTATTTGATCGATATGATTACCGATATTTCGAGCATAAATGGCAAGCTTAATTAGTACTGTAAGCCATATGGTCGAAGCTGATGAGAGCTAATGAGTACCATAAGTACGAAGACGTTTGTCTTACAGTCATTTAGTCTCAACTTGAGAGTAGTTGTTTAGTTGATTAGTGTCTTGAAAACAGACTTGTAATCTGTACAATGCACACACAAACAAGATCACCCGGTACATGTGGTCTGTAAAAAATGTCTATTTGCATAGCATCAGCATAGTTGATGACATGTTTCTTCTTGTTAAAATCGCTACATCGACTCCTGTTTAATTCAGAATACAAAACAAACTATGCACCCTCACATATGAAGTAATACATAACTGTCAGCCATAATTTGCTTCAACCTTTAAACATAACTTAAATCTCCTCTCATCGGATGCTGATCAACTGGTTATTCCCTGAGTGAGTTCTAAGTCAGTTCGAAAAAAAGACTTTATATTTCGGCCAAGCTTTTCCATCCTGAATACTCTGTGTCACGGCATTCTCGATCCACGAATTGGAACGATAAATAGACAAGGATAATGAACATGATAGTCCATGGATACATTTGTATGCCGTCACACTTATCGTATGGTTAATTCTCACCTGAATGGGCAGGCAGTGTGAGTCTTTATGGGTGGGTGTTATTATGTACTCTACTCTTCGAGCGTGATACCATCCTTGTTGCACGGTTCTGGAGCCGCTGAAGACGGTCCACATTTTGTGCAGTTAAAATACTTTTTAACCCTTATCCTGCTAAGCTAATTTATTTAAATTTTCAACCAATTGAGGTTGCGTCTCGCTACCGCGATCCACGACATCAAGTGCTTGAAAATTATTTGAGACCAAAAATTTACAAATCGTTATCTTTAAAGGGACAGGCCCAGGCTAAAATCATTAAAAAATCGGTGATTTTGGATACAGGCCTATAGGCCTAGTTGGCAAGGATGGTAACTTCCAGACCTGTTTTTTCCAGAATAATTAAAACCCCAGAGCTTTCTTCAGCCGCAAAAGTACGTATATAACGTATAAATCTATGAGTCTGGTGAGAGCAGAAATAATGGCGGTCCAGGTCGACGTTGGCAACAATTACACTGTGCACAACAGCATGCATGGGTAGCAACAATTTTCCCAGTAAAAAATGATGCGAATTCTTCACAGAGTGATTGCCCGTCATCTAGCTGATCTGGTAGTCGCGGTAACCATGGTAACGGCGGATAGGCCAAAGGTTTATTTTATGATGTATCTCATCAGTGTACCATTTACATGGCAATCTTTTCTCCGACTTCTTGAGGGGTGCAAGCTCGAACACCTTGATAAGTGTCAACTCTGCGTTGTTTTAACGCTGGTGAGAATACAGCCCACTGTCACACTGGTCATGTATACCTGATTGTTGTACTTAAAATAAGCTTTTACATTAGTTACATTAGTCTTAAAGTCTTCGTGTGTGAAGGTGTTTATGTTTGTTGCCAATGCTTGCGTCTCGATTAGTACCGTTTCACAAGATGGCGCAGTATTTTACCCAAATTAAGCAATTATAAAAATTAATATTTCATGGCTTTTGTACGGTAATAGTTGGTTGGATCGCAGTCAAATTTGACATGGTAATTTATTTATTTATTTATTGTATACAGATTTATGTTTAAATCTATTTAGCTTTTATTTACTTATTTATTATATTTACCTATATATTTGACCAATTAGATTTTATTCGCTATATAGGCCTACATATGGTGTATCTTACTTGGTCCATGTTGCCATATAAATCTACTCAAAAAATAAAGTTTTGTGAAATATCGGCATGTACTTAACCCTATGACCGCCAAATTATTCAATTTGAATTTTCTCCCACTTGAAGTTGTGTCTCGCTGACGCGATCCACAACTTCAAGTGAGTGAAAATTATTCAGATTTGACAAAATGGAGGTCGACTGTTTTCAAATATTGCTGTTAGATGTCACATTTTATCTTTAACACGTTTAAAAGGTGGTACTTAATGTGCTAATAAAAAATGAAAACCCGAATACATGCGCCACCGACGGTTAAAGGGTTAAAGCTTTCAAGTATTTATTTAATCATATTCGCGACAATGATCTCCTTTCAAAATTTCAATCTGGTTTTCAGCCAGGTGATAGAGCTGTAAAACAACTTGACCACATATACCATTATTTTATCTCGAGCTCTTGACGAGAAAAAAAAGATCCGTATCGTTTTTGGTGATATTTCAAAGGCTTTTGACCGTTTATGGCATAAGGGATTGACCCATAAACTTGAATGTGCAGGTATCACAGGTAATATATATAATTTGTTCTCCAGCTACTTGTCAAACCGGCCCGGTTTTGTTTTCAAGATACATAAACGATATATCGAAAAATCTAATATCCGGAATCAGTCTCTTTGCAGATGATAATATTATTTACATTGCAAGCTATAATTCGGCCAGAAAGGACGAAATATTATCAGCAGATCTAAAAATAATGGAGGAATGGGCAAACCAGTGGCTAGTAACATTTGTCCGTCTAAATCATGTGATATGACTCTTGCTTTAAGTGGAAGCCCAGAATCCCATAACTTGTTTTTCTTTGTGCCAATACCTCAGGGCAAGCACCATAAACATCTCGGCATTGTACTACAGCAAAATTTAAAATGGGAATCCCATCTTGATAATATTCTGTGCTACCGCAAACACTAAAATTAACATGCTTAACTACATCCCACAGGGTGTCAATCGGAAAACGCTTGACATTTTATATAAATCATTTATTAGACCTGGTTTAAAGTACTCTGATACATATTTTTGATAACTGTACCAAAGAAGAACAAGCACACATTGAATCTGTACATAAAAGAGCTTGGAGAATCATCTCTGGTGACATACGCGGTACGTCTAGTAATGTTATTTTACTGAACTAGGTTGTGAGAAAATGCAACATCGCCGACAGCAGCATAAATGTTTGTTTTACCATGATATTATAAATGGTAATGCACTCCAGTATTTAATTGACGATCTACTTAGTCATGTTCGCGATCGAACAAGATGTAATCTACGCAACAAAGAGTTATTTTTTCTCAAGAACTACTAAATTCTGGAACAATTTAGATGATTCCATACATTCAATTGAATCCAAAATCAGAAGTAAAATTATCAAAAGGGATTGCACCTGTTCCCCCTTATTATTATAGTGGTCGCATAAAAATAAACATAACACTCGCGAGAATCCGCATGCACTGCAGCGAATTACATCAGCATTTGGCTGACATGCATATTATCGAAAATAACTTGTGTGCATGCGGAAAATCAGAAACATCAGAACATTTTTTCTTTACCTGTCCACTTTATCAAGATGCCAGACACGATATGCAAGGTCGTTTATCGACATACAGGTTGATTTAAATCTACGAACCATTTTACAAGGCCATCCATATGAAAGTGAGAATATTTTTCAAATTGTTGATACTTTCCTAACCCGTAGTAAACATTTTTCTATTATCAAAAAGTAAACCTCTACGTCTAAGTATTAGCTATGTCCTGCAGTCGAAATGGAGCAACTCGAAATGGAGCCTACTAGTGTAGCCGCAGAGCCTCCATCACAGCAACATTATATTGTCCGCTAACACTGTCCAACCGAGAGGAACCTTGTATTACATTTTGTATTGTTCCAATTGGTATATACAAATATGTTTATACTAAATATCGGTATATGCGAATTTGTTTAATCTAACAGCTGATATACATTATGATACTGTGGAACCTTGTATTACATTTTGTATTGTTCCAATTGGTATATACAAATATATTTATACTAAATATCGGTATATGCGAATTTGTTTAATCTAACAGCTGACACATTATGATACTGTGGAGCAATTGATTAGCCACCAGTCGTCCATTTTTGTGTTATCTACCCTGCTACCTATCTCACTTCGCGACACAGTGACCGCCATTTTATGAACACTCGCTCCGCCTACCGAAAAACTAGGGGCCATGAAACTGAGACGCCTATTAAAACTATACCATTTTCTAGTGATCGTATTAAAGCAATTTATTTAAAAATGGATGTGTCTGCGTCAGAGCCTTGCGGTGTCATCAGGGCATCATTATCATGTAAAGGTTGATAAAGTATTGAGCATAATTTATTTAGAAATGTTCACATTCGGGTCATGTTTATCACTTTGTGAGACTACATTATGTTTATATACAGTAAGGGACGCACCATCAGATATCTGGGGGGGGGGGCCTAGAGTTTTTGTTGCTTGCTTGTTGTTGTTTTTTTGGCTGTCAACGTCCGACATTTTTTTTTTATGTTTCGTCGAAGAATTTTTTGTCGTATGCTTTCCCTATTATGTAGGTTACCATTTGGTGTTTTTTCTGCATAAATTTCGACAACAAACTTTTTTTTCTGCCCACATTTTCAACAAACTTTTTTTTCAGACTTTTGTGGTGACAAACTATTTTTTTTTTAATTTCTAGCCTCCCCCCCCCCCCCCCCAGATATCAAATAGTGCGTCCCTAAGAGGAAACAGATGTTCACGTGGAAAACTAAAAACGACTGTGGCGAGGCGTTGGCCCAATGCTGTGCTGATGTTGGCCCACCGTCTGCGACGCTGGGCCAACATCAGCCCAACATTGGTCCAGCGCCTCGTGTTTGATAGCAGCCCGGCTCTAGTCCCGGCTGTTGAATTACTAGAGCTCAACGTTATAATAGTTTAAACGTTTTACTACCTCCAAACTATTGTTTACCTAAGGGATACTTTTAAATTCTTAATCTACTTAATTTGAAACCTATTTCTTGAATTTTCAACCAATTGACCTGAGTGTGAAAGTGATCTGACCAATAGCACTCGTGTACGAAGGGGTTAAAAGTACAAAATCGCCTCAATAAATTAGTGAACTTCAAAGTGCAGTATCGCAGAAACGGTGCCTCTGGGGCTAAAAGGGGGTGAAAAGTCGGCACTCAAACCCCTTGCATGATAGTTCATTTAAATCCAAACTAACCCTGATCCTGTTAATTTATTCAAATTTTCATCCACCCACCGCGACCCACAACTTCAATGTTTAGACACACATTTCATTCTCAATAACAGTGATTCGATCGACTAATAAAACAGATTAACCCCTTAACCGCCGGTGTCGCATATATGTGACACCCACAACTCTACCCTATGCCGCCGGTGTCGCATATATAGGGCAGTTTAAAACGTGACACCAATCAGCAAGAATCGTTGACCTTCAATTTGTGAGATGTGGATAATTTTCACTCACCCTGGCGGTTAAAGGGTTAAAAACGACAATAGTCGTGATCAGCAGGATAATGGCTAAGTCACTATGAGCTTGCGATGGCTCCTGGGAAACATCTTGAAATGCTTAATAAAATGAAATGTGGCTATTATTTATTTTCAGGAGACGTTGGCGATTCGCGTGAAGGATTACCCCACACCGAGTCTGTACGAGAGGCATTTTCATTTCATGGATTTCACCAGGTGTGTTGCTTTTTATTTTTCTACTGAAATGTCTGCTCGTTCCCTAGCAGCACTCAACACACTCGTGGCCTGTATGCTCCTTACCTTTCTGTTTCACCGCAACCCCATCTGAGTGCCCTGTATTTACACTGGGGTTATCAGTGAGTGTCACAGTACAGACACTGGTGACAAGTGTGAACTCAGGTGTAATTGTAGTCTCAGGCTCGGGTGTAGTTGTAGTCCGAGTTTTACGCAACGTGTGTATCGCACACAGAGTCTGTTATTACGGACTAGCGTAATTGTACTGCATTGTCATTGTAGGCCATGCGCAACTACTACCTTGCGTGTATAGAATCAGGGGGTTGGGTTACGGTGTGGGTAAGTGAGGTGTGTGTGTGGGGGGGGGGGGGGGCGTAGGGTGGCTATAGCCCATTGCTTATTTCTCATACCAGAACCAACACTGGGCGTGATGGGAACAGTGTTGCAACTGCCCCGTCTGGGGATCGAGCCACGGACCCGACTTTGAGAAGCCCGAGCACTATGAGTGTGACCAAAGAGTCAACCCTTTCTGAAGTCGAACCCCTCACTGAAAAAATAAAAATGTATATAACACAGGCCTATAACATAGGTATTCAAATGAAACGGAAAGAGCTAACTAAGACATTTATAATGCTTTCATATTGAAAATAAACCCTTTGGTCTCCATGGTTTATATCAATATATTACAGGGTTGTAAGGGGACCACCATTCAATATCCAATAGGGGGGGGGGCTGGAGTGTTTGTCGCGGGGAAATTATTTATTTCAATCCGGCTCGGCGGCGCGCTGAAAATTTCACATTTTATTACATATTTATATAGGACAGTTCTGGAAGTAAATTATTTATTTCACGCAGAGTTCGCTGGAAATTATTTATTTAAAAAAAACTCCAGCCCCCCCCCCCTTGAAATCGAATGGTGGCCCCCTAAGGCCTCCCAGCAAACACAAAACATTTGTATAACATTTGTACAACGTCGGCCCAACGTCTTCGACGTTGGTCCAAAATTGTACAAATGTTATACAAATGTTTTGTGTTTACTGGGTGGGGGAGGAGCGGCCAGTAGTAATCACTCAAGTCGGTCATACACACACACGGTTTACTTGTTGAGTATGTTGAATGATGCAGTGATTACCATGAGTGCAGCACGAGCATTATCATACTTAATGTCCAACAAAGGACTCGGCCACTGAATAGTACTCCAGTACATGTGTAGCGGTCATCTACCCTGTTCTCCAACGTACCAGAAATAATCAATGCGCCCTTCGCCGATGATCACAGCTCCACTCCAGATATAATAACCTTGTGATGGCTATGTGTATATCGTTTGAAACTAATAATTGCTGACGCAATCAAGCTCGCAAATAAAGACAAATATTTCTCGAAACTGCTCTCTAAGGAAGTAATATCTTACCATTTGCAGCAACAGCTTAGCATGAGGTTATTAATTTTTATAGACATTTTAGCATTTTAAATAAAGGTTTTAGAATTTTCGCTTCAGTGTGTGCGTTTATTTATTTACTCGAGTTCAGGATCGAGGTAAACAAATTATATTCGCTGAATCAAATACCAAAATTCATTTGTCGTTTGCGTTGATGATCTTCTTAATTGTTGATCTATAGTAATTTTGTATAAGGAATCACCGTTCCACATCTCTAGCATCTATTTACGCCTCATTACACCATGAGTCGCCAGCCTATCATATAGTCTCGTTGAGATTAGAGCTCTTTGAAATCGCTAATCATGCGTGCCATGATTTATACTAATCATTGTCTTTTGTGCATGGCAGATTTAACCTGGAGCAGCCTGTATATATTAACCTGATCAGGGACCCCCTGGAGCGCCTGGTATCCTGGTACTACTTCAGGAGGTTTCAAGACGGACATGTCCGACGTATGGAGACAGCAAAGAGGATCCGCGTAAGGCAGTACTTAACCCTTTAACCGCCGGTGCCGCATAGATTCGGGTTTTCATTTTTTATTAGCACATTAAGTACCACCTAAAATGTGACATCAACCAGCAATATTTGAAAAGAGTTGACCTCCATTTTGACAAATCTGAATAATTTTCACTCACTTAAAGTTGTAGATCGCGTCAGCGAGACACAACTTCAAGTGGGTGAAAATTCAGATTGAATAATTTGGCGGTTAAAGGTACCGGTACCGATTATATTCGTTTTTAACATATTTTATAAGTATATCGCATATCAGCTTTTTAACAAGTTGAAGATATAAAGTGACATAAACCAACAAGAATCTAAAAATAGTTAACCTGCAATTTGTGAAATCTGAATAATTTTAACTCACTTTAAGTTGTGGATCGCGTCAGCGAGACACAACTTGAAGTGGGTGAAAATTCCAATTGAATCATTTGGCAATTAAAGGGTTAACTAGTATCATTATCTCGCTGTCATATAGTAATTGCTAACCGCAAGCATTCCAGGAAGGACGAGTCAATATCTCGTTTTTGCCGAAATAGTTTGTCATGTTAATTTATATATTAAATAAATATAACTTGTCTCCTTGGATATGAAAGGGTGTATCTGCCACTTTATAAACTTGCAGATACACCCTTTCATATCCAACGGGACGATATGTTCTGCACATACCACACAATAACTCTGAAATTGTATTAACCCTTACAGCGCGGTGATCAACTTTAGACGTCAGAATCTGAAGTCTATAGACGTTCCTCACACTGAAAGAACATATTTATAATGGCCGTAGACCCGTAACATAGTTATTCAAATGAAACGGAAAGAGCTAACTAAGTCATTTATGATGATTTCAAATTTAAAAAAAAACCTTGGTATTGATGGTTTATACAAAAAAAATTCAGCGTGGTAAGAGATAATTATGCAATCTCAGTCCTCCTATTATTATTTTTCTATTGGTGTGAAGTCGTGGATCTGATTGAAAAAGTCTAGTTTTGTTTAACGTACGGGTGCATTTTTCACTAATTTGAAGCTCACGATTACGCCAAACTCCAAATTAATGAAAATGTTATTTAATATTGCAATATAAAATTATTACTGAGTTAAAAAAACCAACACGTGGAATAAATACTGGTTTAATGTTGGCCTAATGTCTACGGCGCTGGACCAACATTGTGTCAAAATTGGGTGGTCTTGCTTTTGCCGGGAATTAATCATCAGACCATCCCGATGAAACGTAGTCATTATAATATGTTGCGTTTATTTTCAGACGTTTGATGAATGTGTGCTACAAAATCATGCTGAATGCATGCAGCCTATGGGGAATAACTCAGAAGAAGGCTACTTCAAGCTGATTCCATTCTTCTGTGGTCAAGATGACTTTTGCCGGTAAGAAAAATACACGTTCGGTTTATTTCCCTACAGACTAAAAAGATGGGATCATCTTTGAGAGAGCGTGGTAATAACACATGTCAGACTAAGTGGCTGGATTTGGCGAAGCAATAGCCACCGCAGTCTCCACCTGAAATTTACGATATATTATAACTCACACAAAATAAAGTTTCTAAAACAGCGCACACAATTAAATGCATCTGGTGATGTATTAGTCACCGATTCTGCGGTGTAGCTCAGCGGCTTCTATTAAGCTCCAGTGAAATAATATGAATTACCCCTTTAATATGGGAATTGTATAAAAACGACTAAATAAAGTGAGGTGTTTGTTTAACCCTTTAAGCCCTCACGATGCTTTGAAGCATCATTTCACTCCCTGAAAACAGACTTAATTTTCCTACAACCAAGGTTTTTTGAACGGAAATTTCCATGAAACTGGTTTACCAATACATGGTAATTTTCTTTAATTTCAAACCACATTAAATCATCTTCATCCACTACAAGTCGAGAATTGCGACAGCAATTTGCGGCTTGTAGTGGATGAAGATGACAATTGTAAATTCAGGCTTGAAAGGGTTAACATTGCGACTCATTCATTATAAGAAAGTTTTAAGGGACAACATATGTTAGCATGTCAATTTAGAAAAATAATTTTATATGAAGTTATATAGCCTACAAATCCTAACTAAAAGTATATAAATATCAGCAAAAATTAAAACGCACTGAAAAACACGAAGTTTTATTTTCAATCGTTCACTGCCATGTAAACAAAACTGTATGCAGTATACGACAATTTATACCACAAATATCGTCCATTTCAGGCTGTATCAAAGGTAGTCATCGCCGTTAGTTGGTGTGCGAAACTGAAGGATTGGTGGTTCGCTTACAGCTCCGATTGTCTGCCCAAGCGCTGGTCCGACTGCATCAACATGTGGCCCAATGCAGTGCTAACATTCCCCATCCGTTATGTGTACAAATATTTTGTTTAGATTTTCCCTTTTAGAATGTTGATAAAAAATGTTTTTTTAATTCTGAAATCTTAAAAAAAATGAGATCATGATCTGCAAGATACACTGCTTCATACTAAACAAAATACCAAAATTATTGATACCATCCCACGTCCCTTTAAGCGACCGTTTATTGCTCAACATGGATCATATTTCAAGTAAAAAAACCAAATTCCTGATTTGTCACGTAACCTCTGTATACAATCATAAATTGTTTATTCGTGGTGATAGCCAATATTTCTTCTCGATCAAAAAGACTCGTATATCGTTATATCAGTATTGTTTATATCGCTATAACTATTATATTTATTAAAATTTAAATATTAGTCTATGTCTATTGTTATATTAATGGCACAAATAAATGCAGTCAGACATTCTGTAAACTCATGTCATTTCTGAACTCTCACATCTGACACTCAAGTGATTTAGGAATAGGAAGTTTTGATTACTAAGAGATAATAACTGTGCATAACCCTTTCACCTCGGGGACCAGCTTTAGACGTCAGAATCTGACGTCTATTGAAGTCAGATTCTGACGGCTGAAGTTGATCCCCTCACTGAAAGAGTAAAACATTTATAATGGCCGTAGACCCATAACATAGTTATTCAAATCAAGCGGAAAGAGCTAACTAAGACATATGTGATGATTTAAAATTGTAACAAAAAAAATCGTTCTCTTGGTTGATATAAAAATATTTCAGCTCTTTAACCCTTTAACCGCCGGTGCCGTCCATATTCGTTTTTTACATTTTTTTATAGTACATTACATATCAGCTTTTGAACCCGTTAAAGATAAAAAAGTGACATTAATCAGCAAGATTTGAAATGAGTTGACCTCCATTTTGTCAAATCTTAATAATTTTCACTCACTTGAAGTTGTGGATCGCGTCAGCGAGACACAACTTCAAGTGGGTGAAAATTTCAATTTATTAATTTGGCGGTTAAAGGGTTAAGAGACAAGTTTTTCATAATGTTTCACACAGGCACCCCACAGAGGAGGCTCTGGTACAGGCGATACGTAATGTGAAGCGGCATTATGTGGTGGTGGGAGTGATGGAGCAGTACAATAAATATGTAGAGGCATTGGAGTATGTTCTACCAAGCTATTTTAAAGGATCCACTAAACTCTATGATGTATTAGGTGAGTGGACTTAAATAAATAACGTTTATTTTTAACCGTTATAACACTGTTGTCGACTAAAGTAGACATTCTCTGCTCTTTAGCACCTGTATAACCCCTGATAACCAGTTGTTAAAAAAATATGCCTTCAATCTTAAAACAATGATATATATTTGGACTTAAATTTCACAAATAACACAAATTTTCAGTCACTTGAAGTTGTGTATCGCGGTAGCGAGACACAACTTCAAGTGACTGAAAATCTAAATTGAATAGCTCAGTGATCTAATGGTTGGAGATAGTATAAAAAAAATCCTGAACATAAAGAAGTCAGCCATTTCTATTTTACTGGTAAATCGGTGGGCGTATTCTTAATTTTGGATTAGTCGGTGTACTAAACTATATACACTTATAATTTCGTATCGCTATCCTACTTACCTGATATAAGAACATTGGTAACTAAATATCGCTTACTTCAGAATTCGCTTTCACTGGACCTGGTACAGATATATATTACTCTCTTAAAACAGTATTACTCCCATCGTTTTCATACACTTGGAGACGTGAATTTAAACTTTCAATTCCTGTTTGAAAGTGAAAGAACATATTGAGGTTTTATAAAGTGATAGTTGATAACCATGCTGTGTGTGCGTTACAGAGAAGGAATGGAGCAGTCGCCACAAGACCACCTACAAGCTGCCCGTCTCCTCCGAGGTGAAGACGCGGATGAAGAGCAAACTAAAGCTCGAGTACCAGTTCTACATGTTTGTGAGGCAGAGATTCTACGACCTGCTGCAGGACATAGAGACGGCTAAACGCAAAGTCCTCGCCAGAACGTAGAACTTGCATCCCAGCCCAGAGAACTACGGTCTGCGATGCCGTCACCGGATTCAGCTGTTACACTACACAAGAGTTTTCTGTCATGTGGTATCATAAAGCAGTATTGAAAAAAGTCAAATTATTCAATTGGAATTTTCACCCACTTGAAGTTGTGGATCGCGTCAGCGATCCACAACGTCAAGTGGGTGAAAATTATGCAGATTTGACAAAATTGAGGTCGGCTCTTTTCAAATATTACCGATTGATGTCACATTACATCTCTAAAAAAATAGAAGGTGGTGCTTATCATGTTTAGTGTGGTAGTAAAAAAATGAAAAACCAAATATATTCGGGACCGGCGGTTAAGGAGTTAAGATTCAAAGACCGAGAGGTTTGTTGAACATGTCTCCTTCTGATAATAATTATGATTATCATCGTTATTTAAGTGACGCACTTTTGAAACTTTTCTATTCACATTTAAAATAGCGTCTTTTGTGTCGACATTATCGTGTAACTTAGATGAACTGCGACAAGATTATTCCGTTTTGTAATTAGTATAAACAATTCAGTCAATGTATTTTGATATTACCAAAGATAATGTACAAAGTAGAAGCAGACGAGAATATTCAATTTCTCCTACTTGACGTTGTGTTTCGCTGACGCGATCCACAACTTCAAGTGAGTGAAAATTATTTAGATTTGACATGTTAAGGTCTTTGTTTAACACTTCCATGTTGCCATTCACGTCATTTTAACATTTTTTTTTGTATGTTTTATTGACAGTATTTTATATGGATAGTTTTGCAATAAACAGCAGGGATTACTATATTATCACCAAGAAAATAGAATCAGTCTGATTCTGTTTCCTTGCTATTACAAATGTGTCCTCAACTCATGATTATTTGGGCGAAAGGTGAAGTGCACCTATAAGGAGGTCAGAAACAAAGGATAAAGAAATACCAGTGTTCATTGCACCAATTTGTAGATATGTAATATATTTATGACATTGTCAATCGTGAATAATTGATTATACGCATGGTGATCTAGTCCATAATAAATCGTGCAATTGATTTTAATGTCAGTAACTATCATACTTGACTTTGTTGTGAATTATTTACAAATACCAGTTAGTATTTTACCCGAAATATATATATAAATGTTCTCTATGTATAGGCCTGTTACAGTAACGTACTACAGTATGCCCCCTGGTATTCATCAAAACACGTTGCTGTAGCTGTGAAGCAAATTGTCATTAGATTTGTACAGGTTTTATCACTATTATTATTTACATTTCTATCTGAGTAGCCTATATTTGCTGTATATGCCTATATTAAGTCCTAACCGAGCAGCACCAGCCACGCGGTACAGGTTATTGTTGTCAATTTATAAACCTAATTTCAAATGGATAACGTAAGAATAAAACGGGAACTAGAGATTGCAGCAAAGAAACCATCAAGGGCCAGCTACTGTTAACCAGGCAAACATGATGCCAACGTTGGTTTAAAGTTGGGCCATCGTCGTGGCGGATCTGTGGTTCTTGTATTCAGAATAGTGTATGACAATACCGTCTAAGGAAAAAAACATTTATATTTTGCTGAATGTCGTAGTACAAAGTCCAGATATGTTCTCTATTGCGGCTGACAAACTATAATGACACGGTAGAGCTGTGCGTGTGTGTGGAGGGGGGAGGGTGCATTTTCATTGTTAAAGCCGTTGTTAATATAGGCTGACATTGCGAGTTGCTGATGATGATCAAAGGGCCAGAATCATTCAGTAGTGCGCGCGATCTCTTTGTCCAAATACCCACCGGGCACACGACGTTGCTGCGACATTGATTGAACGTCGCAACAACGTCGTTTGACCAGTGGGTATATATGTGTGGGTCACTCTTTGTCCAGTGGTTGATGCGTAGTGCCCGCCAACAATGGGAAACAGAGGGACGTTGCGGGCATCCTGGCGTAACAAGATCATTTTTGAGGGGAAACCACTGCATTTCCAGAGCAAAAATTGTACCCAATGCTGGTTTAATGCTGGTCCAGCGTCTGCGACGCTGGCCCGACATTAAACCAACATTGGGTACATTTATAGCCAAGTGAAGAATAATATTATGTCACTTCCACGTTTTCCAACGTCTGCTACGTTTCGTCAGCAGGTGTCGTGTTTACAGGAAAGATGCTATATATACATTAACTTTACCAAACACAAAACATATCGGCTCAGCGTTGATGCACCGTTCGCCATGCTAGCTCATTATTAAATAATCGTTTACGTCATGTACGCTATTTCCATGAATTAACAGGTTTAAATATTTGTCGCAAACGATCCAGTTAATATAGTGTAGAAGCATGTTCTTAATGAAACTAATGGATTTTTTGTACGCTTCGTATGAAAGACGTATATAAAAAGTTCCATATCGAAGTATTATATACCTATAATAGGCCTATACTGTAGATCTGATAATATTCGCGAGATTTTAATTTTCGCGAATTTAGCGAGGAGGATGAATTCGCGAATTCAAGAATCTCACGAAAATTATTATTATAATGGCGCTACTAAAGAAAAATGTAAATTCGCGAATTCTAAATTTCGTGAAAAGTACCAAAATCAGAAATGCGCAAAAATTTAAACACGCGAAAATTACCAGATCCACAGTAATGTATTTACTGCAGTGAACACTTTTACAAAATAATTCCATCCAGAGATTACGCTTGCGGTGATCGGTTTTTTAACTGTATAAATATGCTCACATTCAGTATAATTACAGATCTATGCCTCATATGTGCAATCCTCAAATCGCCACTGCAACCTGTGTTCGATTGCCTGTGAGAACAGTGGGTCATTTTTAACTATATAAATACCTAATATTCCATCAGCGTGATCTGAGTAATTGTACCTTCTGGAAGCACTTAACTAATTAAATAATCATCCAAATCGCCCTGTTGTAATCACGGTATACACATTGCTGTAAAAAAAATGGGGATGCTACCAGTTATAAATATAGTGCCAGTCCGGCTGGCACAATTTCCATCTTCAAATAACGAAAAAAATACTTCGTAGGAAATCGACATATACAAGACTATATTATAGCTTGATTTTCAGCCTGGCTTTGGATTTGAGAAAATTGACCAATATGGGTTTTAATAGGCGGCCCAGCACTCCGGACTTTAAAAATTCCGACTTTTTAATCACTTTAATTCTTTCTAGGGGTAAGAAGGGTTTAGAACTTTTTTAAACGATTGCTCTGCCCCCCCCATAGCTTGGGGGGGGGGAGGCTGAGCTTGGGGTCTCACAAATTTTTAGCTTATATTTTTTTGAACTTTTTAAAATTTTGTTGACCTCTTAACTGATGGGCACATTCTTACATTCTTTGGGTGGTATGTCGGCCATTATCATCTTCTTTACAATTCATAATGGTACTGTGCCAATACTAATGCTAGAGGGAAGCGTTTTATCAATAAAATAAGTAGGCCTAAGAAGGCTGTAGTATGATTGGCTGATACCAACACTCGTCACCACATCAAGCCCTCGCCTAAAGGCTCGGTCTTGATGTAGTGACTTGTGCTGAGATGAGCCCATCTCGCCTTCTCAACGATGCCGTATGCATATACAATTATTATCGTTTTTTATCCAGCCGTTGTTTATATTGTAACAATTACACTGTGCATGTGTAGTTACATAGTGTAGTTACGTAGTTCGCCTGTTTGCAACGCATTTTAGGACGTAAATCTTAGAATTCCAAAAGACCGCCATTTTAGTGTTGTTTTTGCATGTCCAACAGTTACCTGGAAGTGAACACCCTGGCCTTTTTTTGCCGTTCTAGGCGTGAGAAGTTTCACTAGGCGGATTTAAAAACTCCCGTCACACCATCTGTGGAGGAGCTAGAAATGTTCGAACTCGAATAATATTTATGGTAAATGACTACCATTTTGTGCACTTTCATACTTAGCCGTGTTTGTATGCCCACCCAGTACTTTTTTTGTAGTACCAAAAGCAAAAATATTGTTCAACTTTTACAGCTGATTACAGTTTCGAGATTACGTCACATCAGAGGTCACATCATATAAATGGCAGGTCCCAAACAGTGACGTTGGTTAACATTTTTTCCTATTTAAATAAAGACCACATCAGCATCAATGATTGGATTTTTTTTTGTGTGGGGGGGGGAATTAAATTAAACTACCAATAGGCCTAAGATTACAACATGTTATGTGATCTCCAACACAGCAACAAAAATAATCGCAATGCCTAAAATGATGAGCTATGCTAAAACATAGGTAGCACGCACACATATATTTTTGTGAAACGAGCAGCCTCTGAACACTGAGAAGCACAATCTAAACTAAAAGGGTCTAGTTTTTTTGTGAAGAAAAAACTGGAGATGTCTCCCCTCCAGCAGCATTTATATACCATAAAAGGTTGATAGCTGATAGAGGTAGTATAGTGTCAATGGCTTTTGTAATTAATGTTATTAAATGGCTCCTGTGGACAGTAGAGACGATGTATTAAGCGGAATTTATTCTGTTTTGGTGCGAAACACTGTCAACACTCCCAGCAAACACGACGTTGACCCAATGCTGGCCCACCAACTGCGATGCTGGCCCGGCATCAAACCGGCACTGGTTCAACGCCTTGTGCTTGCTGGAAGCTGCGTTCAACCCAATAAACCCTAGCATTTGTGCTATGTTGGACCAGCTTTAAAGACGTTATGCCGACGTTGTACATATGTTATACAAATGTTTTGTGTTTGCTGAGAATAGCAGCTGCCCAGCAAACACGATACATGCTGGCCGGATGACAAGCCGACACCGACCCAATATCTGTTAAATGTTGGGCCAGCGTCGCCGGTCCTGGCCAGTATCCATTCTGTCATAGTCAGAACTTCATTCTGCCGTACCTGCATGCCGGCGGTATAGTACAGTCACGATGCTTTGAACCAAAGCTGTGTTAATGTTGGCCCGCAGTCTGTGACGCTGGCCCACATTCAGCGTTGCGCCAAGCACGACACAGTAACCCAATGCTGGGCTAATGTTGGATCAGCGTCGTAGATGGTGTGCCAACATTAGTCCAGCATTGGGTCAACTTCTCATGTTTGACCACCTGTACCTTAGAAAGCCTGGAGAGAAATGATTCGAGACAGACTCACCACAGCACAGACTGACAGACAGAGAACCAGCAAACACAAGCGTTGAACCAGTGCTTGTTTGATGCTGTTCCAGCGTCGCAGACGGTGGGCCAACATTATCCCAGCATTGAGTCAACGTCTCGTGTTTGACCACCTGCACGATAAGAGGGAACGCACAGACACAAGCTGAGCGGACGATCTGAGCGGACAAAGGTAAAGCAACATGTCCCCCATCTTTATCTATCCAGTTGTCTGCTACCGGGAGACTCCTGGATATCACGTATATGCGCTATGAGTTCAGAACCCCCCTCCTCCCTGGCCAATTCAGGCAGCCCAAACAATCTGTACTGAGTGTGACTTCCACACTACAGTCAGTAAACCGGTGACGTCATAATGAATATTCATGTTGCTCGCACCCCCTCCCTTTCGTACAGCTGTGAGGCGCACCTGTTGTCAAGGTCAGACTGATAGTCTGACGGTCAGACCTGATAGGGCAAGGTGCATGTCCCCACCTCTCTGTGAGAGGGGAGACATAATAATAGCTGGATAACATAGTTCCGCGCTAACTGTCCAAAATGATTAGAATATAACAACTAATTATCGTATGAGGTAATCGTTACGTAAGTTACGATAATTATCGTTAGCACTGTGTCACAATAATTAGTTCATTTAGGCATATATCGTACGTCATGATGTTATAATTAGCCATCATCTGGCGATAGGATATCAATATCCATTTATGCTTTGTTTTTATCACAAAAATATTGTACTCGATTACAGTCAATATAATTTACAATTTCACCAAATGTGGCACATCATTTTGACGTGACGTTTACCCCGAATATCAACAGAGTTTATAATTGATAAGGACAGCTGTCCAATCTTAAGTGATTTATTTGAGCTTTCATTGTCAATCGATTTGTTGTTGAGACCCACCTCAGATACCAATATTGATCTCGATGACACCCTTACAGCTTCTGAACGCAGAATGATAAGCGTCGGTTGCGATTTGTCACTATACTATGGGCAAGGTATGCACTTCATCAATTCACGAATCGAGAATGCAATTTATGTGGATCTAGACTACGGGTCTTTCTTACATGGAATGAGCCCAGCAAACACAAAACATTTGTATAATATTTATACAGAGTCGGCCCCATTCGACCTAGGTCCAGCATTGTACAAATGATATACAACTATTTTGTTTTTGCTGGGAACAAAGTAACATATAATTTATGCACGCCATTATTTTTGTCCGCACAAATGTCAACTAAAAGTTATTTTAATGAAAAATTACCATCACCCCACCCTTGAAAAGAGTAAAATATAGTCTCAACGTCGGTAGATATTACCACCAAAATTAGAAAGCGACATTCATTCACTCTCAACCACCCCCAATCTAATACAATAACTGCACCCATAATGTTTAAGTAATATAACGATGAGATTGCGAGGGTTCGATCGAGGGTTCGATCGATCGATCGATCGATCGATTCGATCGATTGATTTATTGATGGCTGACTGGCTGAGCTGCTGGCTGGCTGACTGGCTGACTCGCTGATTGGCTGACTGGTTGATTGACTGGCTGGCTGGCTGGCTGGCTGGCTAAATAGTTGATTGATGCCACGGTTTTAGCAGTTCCGATTGTGGAAGGAAGATATTTCCATAGTGTGGATGCAGCAACAGAGAAGGCCCTTTATCCATTCCTTATTTTTACACGTGAAATAAAATATTGTTTGGTGCCATTGGAACGAAGCTTCCTAGAAGTGACCTCAAACTTTATCCTGGAAGCCAGACAAAGATGTTAAAAGAGGGGCTGATTTACAAAAAACAAATAATATAACTAATTTGACGCTGCAATTTAGTAATGTCCTCGTTATCAATATTATGGAAGCGAGAGTGTATAATAGGGCCTACAACAAGAGACGAAATAAAAAATTGTGACTTTTCAATTAACAAAAATGTTTGGACTTGGTTCTATGAGTTTTTTTGCAGCCATCTCAATCCTTTAAAAGCAGCCCCGAGTATACTCTGCGACAAACGTTTTATAGTATTTGTGTCTGTGAAATCAATGTAGTCCGGTAATCATGGGGGTAGTCTTGTTTTTGCCGATGTAGAGCTGCCATTCTCAAAGGATTCTTTTGGAACGAAAAATTTTAAATGGCCGCAATAAAATCAATAAAATTATCATAACTTTCTCAATAATTAAGATAGAGACTTGATTTTTTCACCAAACCATATAGTTTTTTTTATCAAATAATACAATAAAACAAACCATACCTTCCTTTGGCATCATCATCATGCTTAAAATGCTATAATAATACTTGGATGACAGATATCGCAGCAGTGCGGACTACATGGTTGCACACCTAATCATTACGCTTTACCTAATCATTACGTATTTAGTACCCATAAACTGATAAGCCTGACATTATACATGGCCTTGACACAACCTTCACGTTTATTTTGGGCGGCATTCATGCAGTAAAGCACAACCTCAACCCATGTCAATCTCCATACCCAATTATGTATTATTATTTTGCGTTGGAAGCTACACGCTGCTGCGTAATGGTAATTTTGCTTGTACAATTGAGCCTTGAGGAATGGGGGTGTAATAAAGACAAACATGGGGGCATTACCCCTCCTAATATTAGCACTGCCCTAGATTTCCTAAAAATGTGTTCTGAAATGATACCCGACCAAGTATGTGTCACCATCAGTCCTTTTTAATGGTTGACTGCACCACTAAACAGCTTTAAATTGATAAAAAGTGGGTATTTTCAATATTTTTACGAGTTTGACCTTGAAATGACCTTGATGTGACCTTGACATGACCTTGGTGTTATCCACCAGTAGAGCACAACTCTTTCTCATGTTATTATTTGCTCGTAAGCTAAGATCCTGCTGGTGTCTTCATACAAATCTGACATTACCAAATATTCTGATTTTTTTTCAAGCCCCCTCCCCGGGAATTCAGCAGTGGGTATGCAAGTGTGCCCAGGGTAAAAAGGGTTAAATTTGGTTGAGCTATATTTATTATGACAGATTGATTGAATTTGCTATGTTTTTTTGGCAGCCATTTTAAAATGAAATTTTAGACTTCCCAATTCGAACTTCAGCTTTCAAATTTCCGAGATCAGAGTCCCCACATTGTGCCGACGTTTCGTGTTTTCATTTGTGGAATGTAGCATTTAAAAAAGTTTTGCTGTCCATATCGAACACCCGATGTTGGTTCAATGCTGGGCCACTGTCTGCGACGCTGGCCCGGCATTAAAACATTACTGGATAAATATATTTTAATTAATAAATGTAAATATAGCATAGATGGCGCTGGTTTGTGTAGTCGCCTATTACAATGGACCCCTATTATTGACCGTCGTGATTCCATTGATAGCATCAATGGGACATCACCCGGCATGTACAACATCGAACCAGCATTGATCCACTTAGTGATACAGTATATTCTGGATACATCGGGACGAAAATGATGGATGACTTAGAAAAATCATAGCAAAACACCTGACTACTCTGGGAATATTGTGTCCAAATTTCATGTCGATTGGATGAAAGCTCAGAAAGAAATAGCGTCTCAAAAAACACTTGCATAGAATAATATGATTAAAGAACAAAAAAAACTCAATATTTTTGCGACAATTGTTACATTTGGACCATTCGGGGCATTCGAAACATTTGGAACATCTGAACATTTTACAACATTTGAAACATTTGGAGCATTCTAACCATTTGGAACATTTCAACCATTCTGACCATTTGGAACATTTTGAACATTTGAAACATTTAGAAAATTTCGGACATTTGGGAGATTTGACAGATTTAGGACATTCGAAACATTGGAGACCGTTTGTGACCATTTTTGCGACAGTTTGCGACCATTTGCGACCACTTACAACAATTTCCGACCATTTGCGACCGTTTGCGACAATTTACGACCTTTGCGACCATTTGCGATTATCACGCCAATCTGCGACTGTTTGCGACTGTTTGCGACCGTTTGCGCTCGTTTGCGCTCGTGTGCGACCGTTCGCAACCTTTCACGACAATTCGCAACCGCTTGCGACCTTTTGCAAACATTTGCAATCATTTGCGACCGTTTGCGACTGTTTGCGATCATTTGCGACAATTGACGACCGTTTGCGACCATGTACGACCATGTGCAACCATTTTAGACCTTTTGCAACCATTTGCGACCGTTTCCGACATTTTGCGACCGTTTGCGACCATTTGTAATGTTTGGCGGCATTTGCGACAGTGTGTGACCGTTTGCGAACCTTTGCTATCACTTGTGACCGTTTGAGACGATTTGCAGCCGTCTATTTCCGACCATTTGCGACCAGTTGCGACCGTTTGCGACCATTTGGGATCATTTGCGACCCTCTGCTACATTTGCGAAATTTGTGACTTTACACTTTATGTTAACCTTTCTTCCTTTCTCCTCTCTTTCCTCCCCTGTCATATGTGACGTGCCACATCGGCACCCGACCTATGTCGGAGCTTTAGATTTTGAGTTATGGCCATGTTTTGTTAAAATATTATTTTTTGACTAATTTTTTTTAACGCTGATCGAAAATACAACTTCAAAGCAATATAAGTACAAAATATTGAAGATACCCTAGTTTTATATTTTATACAAAAAAATGATTTAATTTGAACTATTCAAACCATTTATCAGTTTATCAATTAAATTTAAACTTTATAGGTCATTTTCTGAACATTTTGCGATATTTTGGGCTTAACTTATTCAAGACGGCACTTTCAGTACATACATGTTTCTGTGGACGGGACATTTTTTTAAATGTTTACTTTTTATGACGTCATATAACACGAGTTATCTCGGACTCCGTCCTGTACCGTCGAAGTAGCTTGCCCGAGATATCTCGGGCTCCGTCTGGAATGAGTTAAGCTTCCAAATCTTGTTTTATCGACGATTTCCTAAATGATTGAGATATATTTATAATTTTTGGTGCGTTTAAAACCTCAACGCTGGCTCTTCAAACGTCACTTACTAACTCAGTTTCCATATTTTGCGACATAGAACTGGTTTTGATATGGCACGTCACATATTATCATTCATCTCATCATCCTCAGGAGGTTCTCTTCGTCCGGTTTAGCATATATGTACGCAAAGATGGCCTAAAACTGCATTTGTTCATTCATTCATTTATTCATTCATTCTTCTTCTCTGCTTTTCTGCTTAGTCTATCACTCTCCCCTCTGTAATTATGACTTTTATTTCAATAGTGAAATGTAGCAGTTAAGAGATTTCATCAATCCCCAATGTTGATTCAATGCTGGGCCACTGACTGTGACGCTGGTCCGGCATTGAAACATTATTGGATATATGTATTTTAATTAATAAATGTAAATGGAGCTCAGAGGGTAGAGACTGAACCCTTCTCAGCTGGCGAGTCGCCCAATGCAATGCCCCATTGTTGCGGAGCATTTGAATGAATGGGCTATCAACAGACATGTACTTCATTGAACAGACATTGATCCACTTACTGGATATATAAAATCCCGATTAAATCCGGATCCACTATTTGGATCGGTAAAGCTGTAGAAGCTAACTTCAATACATAAGGATCATTGTGCCAAGGTTTGAAGTTGATTACTTGTAAACTGAGTGAGAAATAGCGTAGCCAAATCGGCCGTAGAATAAAAATAAGAAAAATAGTTGCATTAGGATTACAACAAGTTTAGACGACTACGTCCTAACTTAATAATTAAGACTGGGCCTACTGACTATTAATACAACAGCAATCGCCTTAGCTGTAGCACGATAAAGATATCTTTGAATGTGACGTAAATCACGAATGTGGTACTGGTAGAAGCAGGCTCATCTGCAAATCTGAGAGATATGCGTTTAAGCGAACGAACATTTAAATTATGAGCCAACAATAAAATAGGCCACAATGTAGAACATTTGTACCGTTGCTTCTTACATCAAATGATAAGAAATTATCTTTTATCAGGGTTCAATTTCAGTTCATTTGCCATCCACATGGAAGCACTTTGTAAACGAGCTTGAAGTTTAAAGAAAGCAGATCATTCCGCCTAGACCCAGCAAACACAAATCATTTGTATGACATTTGTACAACGTCGGCCCAACGTCTTCGACGTTGGTCCAACATTGTACAAATGTTATACAAATGTTTTGTGTTTACTGGGTATAAAGATAATTATGTACATCTGTGTGTCGTCCGCGTAGACTGTATTCCAGCATCAAATGGATGAAAAATAGAAACAAACAATTGAGCAGGACGAGGGCTGGATGGTTAATAAGGTCATGCTAAAAGCTACACGATCCGTAAATCAGTTCAGGTGTTGACAGTTCACAGAGATCAAACTTCACACATGCCACTACAAACAGCGATCTACATGCCCCTAATTGATGCGACTTTCATGTTTATAGACTTGTGATAATTTTCATCCCTCTATTATGCGCCTCTACCGTGGAGCTACTACTACCATAGAGGTAGAAATCCCTTCTACCTCCATCCTACTACTTAGACATACCACTCAACCTCTTAGATTCATTTATTGTACCAAGTGTCCTTGGCTGTACCGAAGGGTTGGATATCAGGTTTACGTACACTCTATTATAATAATGAATGGTAAAAATGTACAAAAAAGTAACCACAATGGATAACAATAATATAATAAGAACGATGAGTTTTGTGACATTATTTTCAAAAAATATAAGCTGACATTATACTGTCGCAATTGTGCCACCTTCGTGGTCAAGTCCTGTGCAGTTGTTGGATCATACCATAATAACCATATAATTATACTTGTGGTTGAGACTATAACGGTTATACCACAGGTATTGAACTACCCCATTACACCAACTTCTGACAAATACTATGGCCTGGTTATAATTACCCCGCTGCGAAAAATAGCTCATCGTTGTTCCATCGTCAACGAATAATCAGGGGCTCGAGGGAGCACTAGCTGCTGTTATTATAAGCCTCCAGTGGGGCTTTAGTTATGCCAAACACAGTAGTGTATGTCTCTGTGTCCATACAGCTAATTATTATGTTATAATACCATCCCGTCCCTGAAGACAATAATCAGAACAAGCTCGTGTAATAGCGGGGTGGGGGTCGAAGGTCGCCTTCCAAACTTGTTTTGTTTTGCAGTGGAGCAGCCATTTGGAGGTTGGCGCCCCCGGCCTCCTTGGTCTGGCACAGCGTGGGCCCCAGCAATAATTATCGTAATACATTTGGTGCCTTTCCGGTCAATAATTTAGAAAGGCTCAACGCCATAGATATTATTTAGGCCACAGGAATTTGATGGGTCAAGACAGATTTTGCTGCACTGTGGCAAAATGTTGAGAATGAATTTAAACATAATTTTTAAAGTGCACATTCATATATATAAATAAATATGTCGTAAACTAAAAAATCATTTTGACTACTCCATTGATAATAATATCTTATCTAGTGTAACTAACTTTATTGATCTTGGAATAGCCATCACCCTCAATTCATCTTGGTGTGGGAATGGAAAAACCGTTTCATCAAAAGCCCATTCTATGATGGGAGTGATAAAACATTCTGTTCTGATTTATTCTGCCCATTTAATGTTAAACGTCTATTATAATTATTTCGCTCATGTCTGAAGTATTCTTGATTACTGTAGTCCCATATGGAGTTTCTCTCATGTTAACCCTTTAAGCCCTCACGACGCATTAATGCATCATTTTACATCCCTGAAAATACAATGTATTTCGCTAAAACGAAGGGTTTTAGAAGGAAAATATCCATGGAACTGGTTTACCAATACATGGCAATTTTCTGTAATTTTTCCACCCACATCAAATCATCTTCATACACTACAAGTCGAGAATTGCGACAGCAATTCGCGGCTTGTAGTGGATGAAGATGACAATGGTAAAGTCAGGCCTGAAAGGGTTAAAGGCATGATCAAATTAGAACAGATACAACGTCCAGCTTCAAAATTCACCCTCAATGATTATTTTTCACCCAATGTGAACAATTATTTATCTTGCCTTTGTGCTTCCGTAGAGAAATAATCAACATGTGTTTTTTTTCCACAGCTACTTTAGAGGCAAGCTATCTCACACTGTTCGCTTATGGAAATGAAATGAAATGAATCGGGCTTTAGGCCACCTTTGCGCACATATAGGCTAAACTGGGCCAGGAGAACCTCCTGAGGATGGTGAGATGATTGAGATGATACTGTCCTCCAGACACAGGATTCGAAATTCGAGCCCTGGCGGTCTGAGGCCGAGCACGCTACCTCTCGGTCACGGAGGCTCCGCACAATACTGACTTTCACACGTGGATGGGGAAGAAACATTTTTGTTTCTTTCAAACCGCCGAGACCGGGAACCGAGCCCCGAACTCTGGCGTGAAAGGCAGCGGTGCTAACCACTACCCTAGGGCCCCCGCCCTCGCTTATGGAACACTTTGTCATTTGTTATCCGAGACCCTAGTAGATTGTATATTTTAAAAAGAAGCCTAATGCTTTATATCTCGCTATGGTAAATTTATTTGACGTGAATAATCGATGTACCTGGAACCTGTCTTGTGCAAGTTGTCGAATGTAGCATGAACTTTTGTATGTCTCAGAAACTATCTGTGTAATTTGTGAGACGGCTATTTGAGCTATCACCGGCCAATGCAATAACATATTAAGATTACTGTGTAACATTGATTTTCTTTTTGGAAAACTATCTGTGTAATTTGCATTGGTTGTAAGACGGCCATTGTGGCTGACACCGACGAATACATTAGCAGACTAAGAGATTATCAGGTTATCACTGATGTCTTGTTGCTGGTGCTTCGATCGCGAGACGGATATCTTGAACTGAATCCAACTGCCTGCACCTAGAGCAAAACTCTATGCTATTTTATAAATGTGAGTCGGTTTTTGAGCTGGCTGGAGAGCTTCCAAGCCATATAATGTGCTCACTTATACATTTAAACACACCACTACATTATTTTCTTGTCCGACAACGACATTCTAAACCTGGAATGGAGAGTTATTCTTGATCAAGTACAGACCAAGTTTCAGTGATTATCATGCTAGGCCTATAATTTATGGTACTCATGCAGATGTGACCGAGCTGTTGGTTATGATGGATCCTCATTATGATCGGATGTGTTTTATATGAGTTTATATCAGAACCCTCGGGGTTCTCCATTCTTAGCTGTATCATGGAGATAGTAAACTCTACTATCTCCATGGCTGTATAAAAGCCTCGGCGTTCGGCCTCACAGATGAGAATGGAGAACTCCTCGGGCGTTATCATATACAGACAGTTTATTGCTATGTTCAATAACCCAAATGAGACCAGAACAATATTATGATTATTGTAACATGAAATATATATTTCTCATAATATTGTAAAAGTGAGGTATTTACGATATTTAATCAAATATGATATGTAAGCTATGTTAATATTAGGATAATGTATCTCCTTTTGATGTATATATAAACCACTATTAATTAGTATAGATGTTTTACTAATGTGTATACGCTTTCTAAAGTGTCTTTTTGTTAAAAGATGCAGAATTTATCTTAGGTTTTGGTGCAGGAAACTGATGACAGACAATTTGTAGTTATCTTTATTCTATGTGTACATATCACAAATGTTATCATCTACGTGTATTTGAACAATAAGAAAAAAAATCTATAATGTATGTATGTGGTTGACGGACCTCGTGGAGGTCGTTTACAACAGTCTACAACACAGAGCTTTAATTCAATGATTTAATTTTATTCAACTGGGACGTGAAAGAGATAGATATTCAAAGTGAACGAATTATCCGCGTTAATCTCAAGTTGTGAATATTAAGATGTAATTAGATCATTGCATAAATTGCCAAAAATATATTGATCAAGATTGTGATGCCTCCTATGCTGTGTAAACACAGTGTTTTCAAATAACCACCCATTAAAAACCGTTAATATTTAATATGGTCAATTTCGCTGAATTTTTTTTAAACCCGTGGAGACCAAAGTCTTTTTTCCAATTTGAAATCATCATAACTATCTGAGTTAGCTCTTTCCGATTCATTTGAATACCTACGACCATAAGAAATATTTGAATTCTTTCAATACGAGGACCGTCTTTATACGTCAGAATCTGACGTCCACAGACGTCTTCTCTTTCCTCTTCCCCATCCTTCTCTTTTTTTTCTCCACGTTATTTCAACTGCTACTTTTTCTCTTTGCTCCTCCTGCTTTTTCGCCCTTTTTTTCTTTACCTTCTCTTCGGCCTCCTCCTTGCTCTTGTTTTTGACTCGACTCCACACTCTTTAACATTAGTTCGTCCGTCTTTTCCTCCTCGTCTTCTCATTCCACCTCCTTCTTCTTCTGCTCATCGTTTTTCTCTTTGTTGTCTCAGCTTTCTTCCTTCTCGTCCTTTCCCTCTTCTTCCTTTCCCGTCATCATTCTCCACCTTCATCTTTTTCTTTATTTTCTCCCCCTTTTTCTCATCTTTGTTTTTCTCCTCATCTAATTAGCCTCCTCTCCGTTCACCCCTCTCACTTCTCCTCCTCCTCCTCCTCCTCCTCCTCCTCCTCCTCCTCCTCCTCCTCCTGCTTCTCCTCCTCCCCCTCCTCCTCCTCTTCCTCCTCATCCTCCCCTCCCTCCTCCCCCTCCTCTTCTTTCTCCTCCTCCTCCTCCTCCTCCTCCTCCTCCTCCTCCTTCTCCTCCTCCTCCTCCTCCTCCTCATCCTCCACCTCCTCCTCCTCCTCTTCTTCCTCCTCCTTCTTCTCCTCCTTTTCCTCCTTCTTCTCCTCCCCCTTCTCCCCCTCCTCCATCTCCCCCACCTCCATCATCATCTTTGTTTCCTCCTCACTTATCCGCCTCCTCTCACTTCTCTACTTTCTCTTCATCCTCCTCCTTTTTTCGTCTCTTTATTATTTGATCTTCTCGTCCTATTCGTCTTCTTCCTGCCCCTTCTCCACTTAATCTTCTTTTTTTCACCCTCGTATGTTTCCTCTTTCTCTTCCTCTTCGTCTGCTCTTCGTCTTTTTCTTTCTTTTCCACCTCTCCGTCCTCCATCTCATCAACCTCCTTTTGCTACTCGTTATGGTTTTCCTTCTCATCGTTATCTTGTTCTTCTCCTCCCCTTCCCCACTTCTCGCTCCTCCCCCACCTCCGATTTCTTCTTCCTCCTCCTCCTCCTCCTCCTCCTCCTCCTCCTCCTCCTCCTCCTCCTCCTCCTCCTCCTCTTCCTTCTCCTCCTCCTCCTCCTCATTCTCCTCCTTCTTCACCTTCTCTGCAGCCTCCCCCTTGCTCTTTCCTTTGACTCGACTCCATTCTCTTCAACCTATTTTGCTAGTCCTTCTTTCTCTCCTCGTGTTCTCTTTCCACCTCCTTCTTCTTCTCATCCTTTCCTGCCTCGTTGTCTCTGTTTTCTTTTTAAGACAGATGACCTCTAGTGGCCCATCAATGACCTTTTTTATAATATTTATATATTAGGATTTTTTGCATCACACTGAAAATGTTGAGTGGTTACAAAACATGCATTAAAACATAATTAGCATTGATGTGTCAATGTGTCAACATGGCCTTGTTTGACCTTGTTTCATGCACGACTCTGAAGTGACTTTGTACTTAAAATTTCCATAGACAATCACATTCGATTAATACAATCCACACCAAGAGCATAAAATTTCACTCATTAAAGGGACCCCGTGGGATGAGGCATTTTCAATCTTGTCAATTTTGAAAATTTAATTTATATGAAGCTGTATAGCCTACTGATCTTGACTAAAAATACAAAAAAGTCAAAAACAATTTTTTAAGGCACAGAAAAAGAGTGAAATAGTTATATTTCCAGGTCGTATACTGCCATGAAAAAAAACAAGTCAGCGATACACAACACTTTTCACCACATTTTCCCACGTCTTGGTATTCTGTGAAAAATGACCTTGACCTCCTTTGGTTTCACCGAGTTGCTAATACAATGAAGTATGGGGGAGGGTTCTTATATAACCTTATTTTCACCGAGTGACGTCACTGCGTTTCATAGAATGAAGGATGGGGGAGGGGGGGGGGGTGTTATATAACCTTGCTTTCATCGAGTGACGTCACTGCGTTTCACAGAATCGCCGCTAATTCGTGTCTTATAGTCAGGACATGGGGGGATACACCTACAGCACTGATTGTCTCCTCCTCCTCCTTCTCCTCCTCCTCCTCCTCCTCCTCATCCTTCACCTCCTCCTCCTCCTCTTCTTCCTCCTCCTTCTTCTCCTCCTTTTCCTCCTTCTTCTCCTCCCCCTTCTCCCCCTCCTCCATCTCCCCCACCTCCATCATCATCTTTGTTTCCTCCTCACTTATCCGCCTCCTCTCACTTCTCTACTTTCTCTTCATCCTCCTCCTTTTTTCGTCTCTTTATTATTTGATCTTCTCGTCCTATTCGTCTTCTTCCTGCCCCTTCTCCACTTAATCTTCTTTTTTTCACCCTCGTATGTTTCCTCTTTCTCTTCCTCTTCTTCTGCTCTTCGTCTTTTTCTTTCTTTTCCACCTCTCCGTCCTCCATCTCATCAACCTCATTTTGCTACTCGTTATGGTTTTCCTTCTCATCGTTATCTTGTTCTTCTCCTCCCCTTCCCCACTTCTCGCTCCTCCCCCACCTCCGATTTCTTCTTCCTCCTCCTCCTCCTCCTCCTCCTCCTCCTCCTCCTCCTCCTCCTCCTCCTCCTCCTCTTCCTTCTCCTCCTCCTCCTCCTCATTCTCCTCCTTCTTCACCTTCTCTGCAGCCGCCCCCTTGCTCTTTCCTTTGACTCGACTCCATTCTCTTCAACCTATTTTGCTAGTCCTTCTTTCTCTCCTCGTGTTCTCTTTCCACCTCCTTCTTCTTCTCATCCTTTCCTGCCTCGTTGTCTCTGTTTTCTTTTTAAGACAGATGACCTCTAGTGGCCCATCAATGACCTTTTTTATAATATTTATATATTAGGATTTTTTGCATCACACTGAAAATGTTGAGTGGTTACAAAACATGCATTAAAACATAATTAGCATTGATGTGTCAATGTGTCAACATGGCCTTGTTTGACCTTGTTTCATGCACGACTCTGAAGTGACTTTGTACTTAAAATTTCCATAGACAATCACATTCGATTAATACAATCCACACCAAGAGCATAAAATTTCACTCATTAAAGGGACCCCGTGGGATGAGACATTTTCAATCTTGTCAATTTTGAAAATTTAATTTATATGAAGCTGTATAGCCTACTGATCTTGACTAAAAATACAAAAAAGTCAAAAACAATTTTTTAAGGCACAGAAAAAGAGTGAAATAGTTATATTTCCAGGTCGTATACTGCCATGAAAAAAAACAAGTCAGCGATACACAACACTTTTCACCACATATTCCCACGTCTTGGTATTCTGTGAAAAATGACCTTGACCTCCTTTGGTTTCACCGAGCTGCTAATACAATGAAGTATGGGGGAGGGTTCTTATATAACCTTATTTTCACCGAGTGACGTCACTGCGTTTCATAGAATGAAGGATGGGGGGAGGGGGGGGGGGGGGTGTTATATAACCTTGCTTTCATCGAGTGACGTCACTGCGTTTCACAGAATCGCCGCTAATTCGTGTCTTATAGTCAGGACATGGGGGGATACACCTACAGCACTGATTGTCTGCCCAACGCTGGGCCGACGGCATGAACATGTGGCCCATTGTTGTAGGAACATTCGACCGTTTTTAGCAAGTGTTTAGGTATCAAAAAAAGTTTGTTTGGGTTTAAGCGGATTCTTAAATATAATGATAAAAAATATTTTTTTAAATCTAAAAACTTTGAAAAAAATTATGATTTGGGTTATACACTACTTCATTACAAAAATCAAAACGAAAATTGATGTCATCCCAAGGAGCTGCTTTAAGCTATTATATTTTTTTGATATACATGCCCGTGAGCCTTTATCCTGCTTGATGTAAATTGATTTCAACGCGAGCCACAACTTCAAGTGGATGAAAATTACTCAAATTTGTATGATTTGAGCACACATATTGGCAAATCTTGAGGTTCAGACACACATTCCATTCCAAATAACAGTTATTTGGCGGATTAATAAAATAGGGTAAAAACGACAAAAGTCGTGATCAACAGGATAAGGATTATCCCCCTAACGTCTCAAATACGTCATGTATTGACTGGCGTAAATCACAGATATATTAACTGAGGGTCAATACTAATCCTTATCGAGATTCTGTAATCCCCGACAACGAACTTGCTCAATCCTGGTATCCAGGATTTACCCGGCCCTACGTGTGTTTCCTGCTGTCTCTTGTTGTGTACGAGAGGGGCGGGCATGACACGACGAGCCGGCGTTGTCTAGAATTTGGCCGCCAGCAATAGACGTCTGCCAACGTTTCGGGTTTAATGCCTCGCTTTAGGAAGTGAAGATTTACCACTCAACAAGAACATTTTGCAGCCAAAAGCTCGTTTTATTATTGAGCGTTTGTTGTTCGGGGAATAGCTGCCACAATGACAGCGTAGTGACAATTAGTGGAACCAGGTGTATAACTTTTAAAAATGTGACGACCAATCGGGGATGAAGACAAAAGGCAGAATAGATTGATACACGGTAATTTAGGATCTGGGCCTGCGTGACACTTGGGGTTCAAAGGTCGTCGTGCTCAAGAGGGACATTTTGTTCTCCATGGTCCGTCACCAAACTCTAGTCACAGGACGCACATGCCACAACTCCACTATATTCTGGCTCAAAGGCTTCACTCATCGCACAATTGGTTTTTCTCCGTGAGTAGACACGATTCTGTTTGCTTAACCCTTTCGGTTGTCGAAAAAATAATTATAGCTTTCCATCTGACTAAAACATATCTTAACAACGTCAATTAGAACAAATTTAATTGATCTAACGCTGATCTGTTAATTAAAAATAGCGTCTCAAAAATGATTTATGTTGTACGTCGCCAACTTTACTATCAATTGCACACTTCATACCCAGCGAACACGATACATTGACTCAATGCTGGGTTCATGTTGGGCCGACGTCGGAGACGGCGGGCCAACATGAACCCAGCATTGGGTCAATGTATCGTGTTTGCTGAGTACATCCTTCTGTAGCTTCTCCCATAGTTAAGTACAGATCGGGCATAAACGCCCCCGTAGTACTCACAGTGTGCACAGGTGTATGTGCCTTGTACACAACAACTCCCAAGTAAATCTTAAGAGGGGATCAAACTATGTTTTCCATATCACATACTGTACGATATACACGATATAAGCGTACCTGTTAGTCCCATGATGACAACGTGTAGCAGGATATCATAACAAAGGCTAAGCCACGTGAGCCGACTAGAAGTACACAAGAAAAAAATCCAATCAACGGATATGATCTCAGTATCAAACTATCGTACCTATTCATCACACAATAGGTGCAGACAATAGGTTATATTGAGCATAGGATACGTGTACTCGGGCGACGAAGGTGTGTATAATTTAACCTCTATCACGATGAAATATTTTGTATAAACCATGCAGACCAAAGGGTTTTTCTAATATGAAATTATCATTGATGTCTTAGTTAGCTCTTTCCGCTTCATTTGAATACTTATGTTATGTTATACCGCCATTATAAATAATTATTTTAATTATTTTAGTGCGGGGATCGTCTTTATGCGTCAGAATCTGACGTCTACAGACGTCAGATTCTGGCGTATAAAGCGGTCCTCACGCTGAAACGGGTAATAATGGGAGTATAGTTGCTGATAAATTAGCAATACAAATATTATTCGAAGTGTTAACTTATTATTTATTTTATGTGGTCATATTGTTACTCTATTCAGCCACTACAGTAGTGAATGCGAAACACACTAATTGTCGAATAGTCCTGACAATATCGCGTCGGTAGGGCCTATCTATTACCCCTGGGGAGCAATTAGTCATACCGTACATAATTATTACAATACGTACTGTCATTTCATATATTTTACAATGTGTATGCACCTCTACATGCATACATCGCTAAGGTCGTCCTGGCCTGGCACACCAGATCGTGTTGGTTCTTTTATTCTCCAATTTAGTTAAGTAACGACCATTTAAACTCTTATTCTTTCAACCCTGATACTGGATTTATTATCTTATTTTACCATTAAAATTATATCAAATACCACTATGTTAGTGTTTGTAATGTGTTATCAAAGACTTGCTACTATGAAAAATCCTCGGTGCAATTTAAAATATATAAGGTCCCTTGCTGACGTCAGGTTTACCTTTTAACCCACCAAACACGAAGCTTTGACCCAATGTTGTTCTAATATTGGCCCGCCGTCTTCGACGTCGGCCCAACATTAAAACAACATCGGGTCAACGTCTCGTGGTTGTTGGGATATTGTCATCGAGGTCGGGTAAGCATGACGGGCTGAGCAGCTTGCCAAGGTGATTTCCTATCAATTATCAGGTCTTGACATTATGTGTCCTACCAAAACTGAGACTATTTTTCCCGTTTTAGAAAACCAAGATGCCGCGAAAGAAAGGTGGGATAAGAGGACTGTTTACCCGATTAGTCAAGGTAAGTGTCTAATAAAAGCCGAAAGGCAGTATATGCTCACTTTTAAAGTAAGCAGATACTGCATTATGGCTTTGCACGGCAGAATGTTACCCTCTGGTCCCACTACGTCCGCTGTGTCAACGCCTATCCCCATGATCCCAGCTAACACTATTCGTCGAACCAATGCCGGTTTAATGTTGGGTCAGAGTCGTAGACGGTGGACCAACAACAGACTGGTGTCGTGTGAGTTTATATTAAAGGGACATGCTCACGCTGAAATCATCAAAAAATCGGTGACACCCTTTTAGTCAGAAGGCCCGTTAGTCAGAAGGCCCTTTAGTCAGAAGGCCCTTTAGTCAGAAGGCCCATTAGTCAGAAGGCCCGTTAGTTAGAAGGCCCGGTAGTCAGAAGGCCCGTTAGTCAGAAAATCAGTTAGGTTGTCAGAAGGCCTTTTAGTCAGAATTTGTTCACTGGGCAGTGAACAATGCTAGGGGACACTCCATTTTATATCTTGGCATGTAGAGCGGGGGCGGGGGCTATATTATTTTGATTAAAACGTTTGTTGTCCAGCTATTCATAAAAAAATGTTGAGAGTTGTGCATAAAATAACTATTCAAAGATACATACAAAATGCTGATGGAGTTATTCAAAATTCGGTAGTTTAATAAATAGTTTGAGTGAGAAAAATAGTCATGAAAAGTATAATGTGAAAAAAGTATACACAAACAAATTGCACAACTGAGAGTTAAACCTGTAGAGCCCCATGGAGATCAAATGTTGTGTCTGTAGGACAATTGTATATACTTTCGACTATAAGTTGTTAATAAGTCGATATAAACTTGATATGATCTTGAAAAAAAATTCACTGGCGGCTCGTAGTTCTTACATTTATATTAAAAACTAGCATTGCTGATGATTGGTTGGTTGATTGGCTGGGTTATTTTCAGCAATGAGTGCGCATTAATGTTTTCAGCACTATACAGACAGACATATTTTATTGACATAAAAAGGTTATTACTGACTTATTTGTCATAAAAATATATATAGATGTGAAAAGTGTGTCATGAGAAAACCCCACAAGATTTCTTAGCTGGTGTTCAGTTTGTAGCCATCTACTTAATTTATGCCAAGCGTTGATAAATGTATCAGAATAAATAGTACATTGTTTGTCCAATCATACAATGTGATTGCAGTATATATTATTACCGTGCTATAATTTAGACCGGCGCAAAATTTGAATCCCAATTTAATCTTTTAGCAGTATCTTGTTATCTCGACCATATTTTCTCAGCCAGTGTCAAAATGCAGGTACTCGCGTTCGAAGCAGTATGTTGATCATATTGCTTGTTCATATTTACATTGTTCCAAACTATTCAAAGATATGGAGTGTACATTGCTGCCATATGCAATTATCACTATTATACTATCTTGCTCCTATATGTAGAACATTGACTGTTAGTTACAGGAAGCTTAGCAATAACCACTTGATCCAATTAGTATGGGTATTTTTCATTCATTTAAAGCTGGCAATTACGTCAGCAACATGAGATTCAAAAACATTATGAGTAGCCTATTATCATGATTATTAACGCACCCTTTTGAAAGTGCCAGACGTTGTTCCTAGCACAAGTACACAAATAAAGACAAATAATTGGTCATATGTGACCATAGGCTGTTCACAAATAAGATGATTCCGATAAGGTAATTTTCTGACTAACGGGCCTTCTGACAAACGGGCCTTCTGACTAATCATCCTTAATTATTTTCTGACTAGCGGGCCTTCTGACAATCGGGCTTTTTGACTAATCATCCTTACTGGTTTTCTGACTGGTGGGCCTTCTGACTAACGGGCCTTCTGACTAATGGGCCTTATGACTAACGGGCCTTCTGACTAAAAGGCAGACACCGGCCTGGTGATTTTATTTTGGCTTCCTAATATGACTATATGATGTGAACATGTCCATAGACTAGAACTGCAAATTAAAAAAAAAAATTCTGCTGCGCATTCACCAGTTAGGCTAGATATTAAGAAGCCAAAATAAAATCACCGATTTTTTTATGATTTTAGCGTGGGCATGTCCCTTTAAGTTATATGCCACATTTCTCGAATAATGTTCTATAAAACAGGTTAAATACCGTATTATAACGCTATTGTCCTTCCACTATTGTGACATGTGGCGCGTAGACAGTTACTTATATTGAAGTGTAAATCTGAATATACCATTGCAGTCAAATTTTCAACGATTATGCATGATAAACACAGGTGGGTGTGATTAGATTTCTTTGAAAAATATCATTGTCTTTGTGTGATTTTATTTGCCAAAAGTGAGAGTTGTAACAAAGCTGTAACAGTTGTCATCATCTCATCCTCTTTGCTTGTTTCTGTTGTTTTGTAGTTATCATGGTTATCATCAATATATTTTATCTGGTGCCTGCGACGATAATACAACACACACATGTTGCATGTACTTAATCATGTTAATACGTGTCTACTGCAGTGATAACCATGATAATTAAAGCAAATGATTAACACTTGTAACATGTAGGCTATATATGTGCTTAATACGTGCCTACTACAGCAATAATCATGATAATCGAAACAATAAATTAACACCTTATTCTTGAGAACTATGAGTTATCAGCAATTGTAGGGGCAGTAGAAAAGCAACACAAAGTCACATCTTATTTCTAAACATGCTAAACTGAGGTATGCCACACCACTCTATGAACTGTTCAAGCCGAGCAGAAACATCAACACGGATTTACCTAGGCTACTCATAGTCAATATCACATTGTATCATTTGTATTGGATAAAAATATTCACTTGTACATAATAACATTCGTCCACTGTTTTTCCCATGATTGCAGGGCAAGTCTAAACACAAGGGAGACGACAAATTACCAGAAAATTTAAAGGTGATTTATTTAACAGATGTAAAAAAAACCCTCACATAAAATTAATAGGCTCTACAATCATAATTACAAGCCATTGTTGAATATCAGGATCGAATCCTCGCAATAGTAACTGTAAAATTATTGTAACATGCTGACACAATTCAAATGTTGCTAAATTATAATTTTTATCAAATGAACTCATGTTATAATTCCTGTATTTCTTCCTATAAACATGTTACCTCTTTGGACATAATGTGTATCTATCGCGCTATCTAAACTTATTGGTCAATAAATTTAGAATTTCTTCTCTTCACAATCCGATCAGCCGAATGCATAATAGAATACACTTCATCTTTCATAAACTCTTTAACCCTTTAACCGCCGAATAATTCAATTTGAATTTTCACCCACTTGAAGTTGTGTCTCGCTGACGCGATCCACAACTTCAAGTGAGTGAAAATTCTTCAGATTAGATCAAATGGAGGTCAACTCTTTTCAAATCTTGCTGGTTGAAAACCCGAAGATATACGTCACCGGTGGTTAAAGGGTTAATATAACATGTTTATGTGTATTATTTACCTGTCGATAAATTAAATATTTCAATAAACGACATACTAATTTTTTTTGTTTTTGAATAAGGCCCTGGAGACTGGTTCTGACTTGTCGTGGGAGCCACCTTCCCGTAGACGAGGATCTAATACACATCGACAGGACGCAGGAAGCGGTCAGTCCAGATCAGAGCTCACTGCTCAACAGAGAAGGCATATATCGTGCAGTTCCAGAGATCTGAAGGTCAGGGATACTGTAGAGGATGTACTGGAGGACACGCGGCGCTACAGCTTTCCTTTCAGAGATGACGGGTCCACTGTTTTGCGTGATAAATCGAACACATACCATGTTCCTTCTAAAGTACACGTACGTCTCCCAGTGGGGCCCGATCTCTACAATCCTCCATCCACTGATGACTTTTCCGATAAAAGTAAATATGTCGCATCTCAAGCTAGGCCTTTGTCGTACCACCAGATGAATACATCTCATCCATCAGGAGTACCAGATGAGTATCCTCAGATGAATGATTCACATACTGACAGTCGTCAGCCGTATCGCTCTAGGATGTCTGGTATTATCACCAGTTATAAAGGAGCCAAAGTTACCAGTGAAAACTCCACTTCCAACGAAGCCATTCCACACACCAGAATTAACTCTCAACAGCAAACAGTAGCGGACACAGCGTGTAGATCTTCACGGGTTTTATTTTCTGGGACACATTTAGTGCCAAATGTGGAATCACAGGTGTCTACAAGTCTTGCTTCCTCTGTAAGGACAGGTAATGCTGCTATCACACAGTCCGAGAATAAATCGCCATATAAAGGACGGGAAAGGAAAAAAGTTCCAGGTATGGGCTGTATCTGTTTTTTTATTAAGCTTTATGTATATCATCTACAATATAATTTATTTAAACTAACCCTGTGCCAGAATATTTCGGCACCCCAATTTTACATGTAGTTTGTACCTCAGGTGTTGTATATATCTCTCTCTGGTACTCCGCCAGTGAGGGTGGGTCTGGTTCCAAGAATTCGACAGTAAAATGATTGGTGGCGTTGCCTTAAAATAATTTACTATGATGCTGTATTCACATGTTACAAAGTATTTTCACTGTTTTTTACTTGTTTTGGATGACTTGTAAAATCGGCAGTTCTGCCAAGTCCGCTTCCAAGTCAATTTTTACCATTTATGTGTGTACTACTCACACTAATTGTATTAAACCAGATAGCCTTGATAAATTTATATTATGTTGATGACGATTTTTGCAATAAAATAAAATATTGTAATTATAATTTTTATTACACAAGCTCCAAGTATAACAGAATATATACATGTGCTTCAGAAAAAAGAGAAGGTCAAGCCCATGGTCACCGACGCAGCCGGTCAGCTGAACATTCCCGTGGTAAATCTACTGCTAGTTCCCGTCCATACGCACGGGCTGATGTAAGGGGTAGTCCAGAAGAAGCGCCTGCCCCTGTGGTACATTATCACGTCAATCTAGAAAATTGTGATGGCATTAACATCCACATGTCTGGTGAAGATGGAACCAGACTAGTGCACGACAATCTCACCACAGCAGGTATTAAAAGGCTCAGCTGGACTGAGAAAAATAAGGTTTCACATAAAACAGTTCTGAAATCTCCGGTGAAGATTTGTTCTGTAGATACATGTCCGCCTGAATGTTGTGAAATAGGAGTGCAGTGTGGAGGTGATAATGGTAAAAACCACCATAAACCACGAAGATGGATGAGAGCTAAATTACCATGGAACAGTCATGGGCAACCATCGTCATCACGTACCACACATACCTCTCCAGAGAGAGATCGCTCAAGAGAGAGACATCGACTGAGAAACTCTGATCTACAGCAGGTACGTGCAGGTAACACGTTCATGCCCATTGACAAACCTGATGACACTGTTCATGTGCCCTCCTTGGTGCCCGGTATGGGCGCAGTGTGTTCTGTTGGTGTTGTTACAGCTCCCTCTGTAAAAGAAAACGACGAAGATGTAATATATCAACCAACGTTTATTTCTAGATCTTGCCAAACTGAAGAAGTAGCGGAAGATGCTACTGTAGTCGTAGATGATGAAGCAATGAGGATTAACAATAACAATATTAAGGTACAAGCAACCGGAGAGAGTAAGGCAGATGCTGTAGCAAAGCCAGTAGCTGTAGTACAGCCTAATCTCAGGACAACCGCCAGACAAAACAATACCAGGAATGTACTGCCTTGGGAATCAGATGATATCACCACAGAACCATCACCTGAACAACGTGTTCTTCCAGACAGTGAGAGCAGACTACATCGCCACAGATCAGATGATGCCGCAGTTAGAAGGAGGCGGAATAGGCGGCGACATCAGAGAAGGGGTGAGCGCGACGGAACTGAAGCTGGTGATCTGGCCTCGTCAACAGGTGAGATATGGAGTAGTAGTAGTAGTAGTAGTAGTAGTAGTAGTAGTAGTAGTAGTAATAGTAGTAGTAGTAGTAGTGGTGGTAGTAGTACTTCCAGTGTGGTGTTTCATCCACGCCCACTTGTAAATATTCAGTATTGTGGATAGCCTCCCTGACCGAAAAATAGTGTGTCCGGTCAGGACTAGAATTTCGTATCATATGTCCTCAGAGCAGTGTCATCTGATTCATCTCACCTTTGAAATGAACATTATCATAACTGTGATATTTGGCACCTGTCACTTTGTTGAGAGAACAATAAAACCGTTTATTTAGGATTATAGCAAATTCATGAAATAAATAGGCCTATATATATATATTATATTTGGGACAAACGGAAATGCAATATTTTTTAAATAAACTGAACGAAAGCACGTTCCGCTAATGATACAAACGATACATGCTATATTTAGTACAGTATTGTTAAATATTTGTCTAGAACCTATGGTGGTTTATATTAATAATGTATTTAACAAGTGGTAGTTTATGTTAATAGTTTATTTATAACTACCAGATAAATAGTTAACTTGCTGCAAACCCTTATATAAACAACAACAAAGAACAAGCTGTAAGAACTGTTGTACCTGTTATCTGATAAAAGATTTAGTCATTAAGGCGATCAAGCTAAAAAAAACTTTAGTGAATGAGAAACAAGAATGCGTTGAATTATTATGAGAATGTTGTTTGTACAGGTGGAGAAACCACTCAGACGAGCCTGGCGTCTCTGCAGAGAATACTAGAGCACAGAGATGAACTCATCAGGTGAGCAACGTTTTACATTTTGTTTGAGAGGTTGTTATATTGATAACGATTAAGGCATCTAATTCGGATATGAAAGGATATGAAAGGGTGCATCTGCCAGTGGCAGATGCACCCTTTCATATCCAAGGGGACGAATGATGCACCCTCTCATATCTAAAAGGACGAATTATAGGGTATCTACGTTGAGGTGACGGGTGGTATTATGTAGAGGGTGGGGTAGAGGGTCATACGCCTCCCATTATGGTATTGTCATTATTATTATTATATATCTGTATTAAGAGGTTTGTAAAACAACAGGCCAATAGGCACATAAGCACAATTAAATATCCATAGCCAAAAGACAATCATAGGTGACATAATTTTATATCAGTATTAAACTAGTTATAAAAACACGAGAGGCCAGAATCGAATCCCGATAGCTACGAATACCAGATGGAGCGTTTCAATTTTCGAGACAGTGAGATATCACTGTGTCTTCCACCGATATATCTTCCGTCTCATGGCCGGCATCATTCGGCTCTCAACAATAACTGTGAGTCTCTTAGGGACGCACCATTTGATATCGACCCGTTCTGCTTTGTATTGGTTCTAGTTCATTATTCTTAGTTCTACTTGGTTCTCCGTCATTCGCAATTTGAACTGTATTTGATTCTAGTTGGTTCGTTGTTCAATAAATTATTCACCTCAGGAGCATTTTGATTCTCCATGATTCGCACTCACATCCGTATTGCACATATCGCCAGCATTCGTACTGGATCGCCAGTGGATTCGCGACAGTGTGACTGGGACATTATGTAAAAAAAAGGTTTGCAAGCAACAAAAACTCCAGCCTCCCCCCCCCCCCCCAGATATCTAATGGTGCGTCCCTTATAGTCTTCGAAACATATATTGAGAGCTGTGTAGCAGCTACATCAACATGACATTGGAACTATAAAAAGCTATGAGTGAGGTCTGAAAATCCACCACAGAAACCTAAAGGGCCGCCACAAATACATGTACTTGAGAGACCGTTGAAATGACTTGTTATATTATCACCTATGTGCTGTGCGTGTCTACAAACATGCACATTAGACCTGTTAGCGGTCGTCATTAAAATAATGTATTTTCTAATTTATTGGGCACAATATGTAAACTAGTGATCACATAAAACTATATATTTATCACTGTTTGTACCAGCTTCTTGTCTCGATGTTTAAACCCTTTGTGCCATTGCAACATATTTTATCTTTATTCTATGATCATGATGATATGACTATGTACATGTGTATAATTATAATAATATCCACTCCCCTTTCATGAAACAGTTTTGATGCCTGAGGCCGTCGCTCTATTAGAGAGTTTCGATGGCGAAGTACAGATCATTTAGGGGTATTTAGATAACAAACAAAACATGTGACATTATTATAGGCCTATGTCGGCTCCACCTCACCTAAAATCAAACGGGCGGGGGCCCTAGGTAGTGGTTAGCACCGCTGCCTTTCACATTAGAGCTCGGGGTTCGTCTCCCGGTCTCGGCGGTTTGAAAGAAACAAAAATGTCTCTTCTCCATTCACTCGTAAAACTCAATATTGTGGGGAGCCTCCGTGACCGAAAGGTAGCGTGCTCGGTCTCGGACCTCCTGGGTTTGAATTTCAATTCAATTCAGTTTATTTATTATGCATGTATACAAATAATTATAAAAATGCAAAGGAGACCTGCAAAAGGCTTATGACAAGCCGCTTCAATGCAGGCCACCCTCCAATAAAGTAAAAAATTGTTTCAGGAAAAATGCATACGTCGCGGGGAAGACGAAAGACAAAAAGACGGCCAATAATAAATGCGGAGGGAGAAGCAGACAAATACGAGTGTAGTCTGTGTATCAACGCAAAAACAGTGACACAAATTAAATATATTAAGAACGTTAAAATTAGCGGACTGCATAGATATAAAATATAATAATACGATCTTATATAATAACCTTCACCTTGACCAAAAGTAGGGCCAAAGAGGGCCAGCGTCCAAAGTGCACCGTGTATTACGAAACAGCATTTTTTGAACATATGTAGCAGTTTGATATTAAACACATTGAGTTGTATTCATTTACAAGAAAACATTTAAGATATACTGAAAATCCTTATCAACTATAAGTTTTTATTTTATCTGTTATAATGCTGCTTGATTTATTTTAAAAATCCGGAATAGAAAAACGCATGCATTTTTCAGCAAATACATGTTTTATTCGTGCAATTGAGTAGTTTCTTTTTTGTCTGATGTTATGATGGTAGATTACTGGTTGTAAAAGTGAAGACATGTTTATGAAAAATGCAGGTAACTTGTTATTTATCAGGCCAAAACAAAACGTTAACAGTTGAAGCTTAAACATACCATCAATTTTAAGCACATTTAGCTTCTTAAATAGGGGCTCGCTGTGAGAGAGGTAACCACTCGAACATATAATTCGCATGGCTTTCTTCTGTAATTTTAAAATTCTTTCCTGGTTGAAACCCCAGCACATAAGACCATGAAGTATATGTGGTTTAATCAGCCCATTATATATGGTTAAGCGAATTTCAGAAGGAGGCATGTGTTTTAGCTGGTACATAATTCCTATAATATTTAAAATTTTAGAAGCTATTTTGTTTATGTGTTAATCCCATTTTAAATGCTTGTGTATTGTTAACCCTAAAAAAATTAAATTCATCAGCAAATTCTATTTTGATATTTTTAATCTCTATATTTGGTATATTAACTAGTTTTTGAGGCATATAAAATACCATGAATTTGGATTTTTTATGTTGATTGATAATTTGTTCAACTTTAACTAGTCTGAAAATAAATAACTGTCATATAACTGTTATATAATATAAATTCGAATTCTGTGTCTGCAGGGCAGTGTCATCTCACTCATCTCACCATCCTCATGATGTTCTCCTGGCACAATTTAGCCTGTATGTGCACAAAAGTGGCCTAAAGCCCGATTCATTTCATTTTTATCAAAAATCAAACACATAAAGATCAATCTACATGTTCAACCCCATATTATTATTCTTGGATATAATAATCAAATCGCTTAGAATGTATAACAGGGACACAACAATTTATTTCTGTTGATCGACAATAAATGAAGACATGTATTTCGATAATTAACGTGAGCTAACAATAGCTTATAATATCACTGACTTCAAGTCAATAAAATATATCAATCTCCGTCGTTGTCATGTTGCAGAGTACCAGGTGTGCTGATCGTTGGTGCTCGTCCTGAAGGTGACGTTGCCATGGTGTACCTGAGCAGGGACAGGCCTAACGTGGCAGGAGTGGTGGAGTTCATGCAGTCCCACGACATAGCACGTCAGGATTACGAGTGTCAGATACTGCCGTGGCGATACCGCAGTGGCAGCAGACGGGCAGCTCACCTAAACGGAATTGTCATCCAGCCTTCATAAACTGTTCCCGAGTCAGTGAGCCAATGTTGATTCAATGAATCAGCATTGGGTCAACGGCTCATGTTTGCTGGGTTAACCACATATGTCATAATGTTGAATAAAAAACATGCATTCGCTTTTATCTTTGTTTTACACCGTTTGTCGCCCTCATGGAAGTGGCTTTTTGCAAAGTTTATTGCGGGTCTCCCTTGCATCCATTATTAGGAAAAAACATTTTTGAACAACAGATGTATTAATTGTAATTGATTGGAGCATGCATAAATGAATTTCAACTTAACAAATTTGAATTTAGTAGGTCTAAACTAATCTGGCTCTGAATACAAGGCTATTCCGCCCGAGCTGCATATGCTGCAGCTCGGGCGGAATAGACTTGTATTCAGAGCTAACACTAATCTGCTTATGCACTATGTAAAATAACTTGAAGTGGACATCATTTCAATCACGATCCGGATAGTATCACACATAGGCGATGTTACACTGGCAATACAACATGCCTGCCCGTCCTCATAGAGAAGGTTCGTTGACCAAGGATCTCTGAATCAGAGTCCCGTCTGGTCTAATAACACAGGCACAACTAATCAAACAGGCCGAACATAAAATTATTAAAAGAGCAAAAGCCGTCCTGATAACTGATAATAACTTATGTCAGATCGTGAAAACATGATCATGTGGGAACAACATTGGTCTGCTCTGAACAGTATCTGAGACTGTCTCCGGCCTGAATTCGAACCACAAAGAACGTTTAGTCCAGATGTCCTTACGTGGGTAATTCTGTATATTAACTTGATTTTACTGTTGCCATGCAAGCAAATTATATATCACAATGAGCTGTCCTCTAAATTCGCGGATTATTCTAGTCTGCTAATTACGAGTTTTTATGAAATATAAAAACTTTGGATGAAGGTATTGGGTTCGTTGGGTCATTAACCCAATTTCAGGTAGAATTATTTTACAGAGCCTATATCAACATGGTCAATGTGGTTATTTCAATTAACCCTTTAACCGCCGGTGCAGAATATTTTCGGGTTTTCATTTTTTATTAGCACATCAAGTACCATCTTTTAAACATGGGTAAGATAAAATGTGACATCAATCAGCAATATTTGAAAAGAGTTGACCTCCATTCGGTTGAGCATTAATCTGTCACGGTGTAACCATTTTGCAATATTGTCAACACCAGCTTTACACATATAAATGTATAGGATGATACCTCGGAATATTCCTCTCAGTACTGACTGGAGCTCGTCTGCTAAATAAGATGGCTACACTGAGGAGCGAATGGGTCCAAAATATTCAATGAAAATTGCTTTCAAAAAGGATATTACATCGTCATTTAGCTGCTAAGACTTTACAAATATTGTTCTTTGAATGACGCTCATCATAATGCTATATAAGTGATTATTTTTGGTCATTTTAGTGTCCACACCTCCTAGCTAGTTAATGAACACAATTGCCGCGCTGCGCGGCATTGTATCAAGTGGCTAGTGGTGCAAACTTAACAACGTAATAACAGTAGTAAAGGCGGATAATAATTATTTGTGCAATTCACAAAGGACATGACCCTCGCACAAAAACATTACAGTTTACTATATAGTTTAATTCATACTGTTTCAATCACGACCTAGTTGGTACCACATACTCGGAGTTACAATCGAAGAAAAACATTCCCGACCTCATAGAGAAAATCAGTTGACTTAGCAACTCTGAAATCCTCCGTAAGGCCCCACCTCGTCTGATAACAAAGGCGACGGAAACGTCCCTAACCGGCCCTAAAAAGCCAAATAATAAAATCCGAGAGCAACAACCGTCCTGATATGTGGTAATACCCAGGTCAGATCATGAGAGCATGATAATATGAATAATATAGCGACAGGTGACAGATTAATTATACTCAGTATTTTTAACCCTTAATTTGTTTAAAACAACCATAAATAAATTGCGCTAGTAACTTCACCACTGTGTCTCTAGATGACATAATTCGAAGGAACATTTCGTTGGTCGGCTGTATATTGATAATTGCGGCTACAGAATTAAACATGATTTCGCGCTCATTATTTATAGCGCTACAGTGGCGAAGAAGATGTATTTCGTCGTCAATTTCGTTTAATTCACACCTTGTGCATATTCGCTGATTTGTTGGAGTGGTTCCCCCTTATGTGTAAGATATATGGTTCAACACAGAAATATTTTACTAATGCATATGTGAGCAGCTCTCAATATCTTTTCTCCACCGCTGTATAAATATTCTAACTATTGATTCTTTAATTAAAAGCATGAATTTATTTGTATCGCCAATATTCTGCGATTCCCAAGTTTGATCAAGCCCGGTTTGTTCGAAGACAGAGCGAATATGGGAACACCATCTCGTAAAGCAAATGGCATCTAGCTCAAGTAGCATATTGTAGGCATTTCTGACTGGATGTATTGTTCAGCTTTCTCTATAATGTTATCACCATAGTGGAAGCTTCCACATACTTTTGTGTATCGCTCATTAAAGATAAGAACATTTGTTTTAGAAATGCTTACTATAATATGCCATAGGGAAGCATATGAATACAGGACAGTCAGCTGTTTTTGTAATCCCTCAGCAGATTCTGAAAAAAGGACAAGGTCATTTACAAATAACAGATATACCCTTACTAAGGTGTCCACGGGGACACCTTGATCTTGGTCAAATGATGCGGATATGTACAAATTCCGTGAATCATGCAGGAATGACGTAACTTGCTTTATAATATTATTCATGTGTTCATAATCAAAATAATCCACATGGAGTGGGTAGACTTGTTGTTCAAAATAGTTCACAAAGTTTGTCACGGTAGGCCCTGTAGTAACATTTCTAAGATTTAAGGATTTCCAGAATTTCCAGTAAAAACTAGGATCCTCTGTTCTCATATTTTCCAGCTCACTAAGTTTGGCTTGCTGGTATTGTTTTTTTCTTTCTCTGGATTAAAGGGACATGCCCAGGTCTAAAATCATCTAAAAATCGGTGATTTCATTTTGGCCTCTTAATATGACCTTATGATGTAAACATGTACATAGACTAGAAATGCAAAAGTTTTTTAATTTGTGTGTTGCGCACTTACCAGTTAGGCTAGATATAGAGACGAAATTCTCGTATTTCTTATTTTTGACATGGCTGTCAATAATTAGGCCTAGAAATCAGGAATTTCGTCTCTATATCTAGCCTAACTGGTGAATGCGCAGCACAAAAATTTAAAAACTTGTGCAGTTCTATTCTATGGACATGTTTATATCTTATGGTCATATTATTAATATAAAATAAAATCACCGATTTTTTGATGATTTTAGACCTGAGCATGTCCCTTTAATTGCTTATATTGTCGTAACAGTATATTATATTCGCCTTGCTGTGCGTTAAAGTCTCTATGCTTAGCAATAATAACACGCTAGGAACACGTAGGACGGGCGCTATAAGCGCGCTCAGTGCCGGAATTTTTGCGTTTTTTTCTAGGTATTAGGCTCAGTCACACATAGTCGACGCACGACTCAGGCACTGGAAATCGATTATTTTTTGCACTAACGCTACGCATATTTTTGTGCGCACAGTAATCGCCAAAGCAAGATGGGTGGGTGTGTTCAAAATATTGAACGCATATGAACGCATAATTGTACATCCCAGAAGACCGCTAGAAACACGTAGGGCGCGCTAGAACAACGTTATGTCAACGCCAAATACGTTTGCTTTGTATACATATGGCTGCCCGTTGAGGACGCAGGGCAGTCGCGGGCAACGCGCCTGTCCTGCGCTGCATGAAGTAGCCGCTGGGTACACGCCGGCGGTTCGCCCAGCGCTCGAGCAACAGGCTGCGACTATGTTATTTCTGCAGCTTAACCCTTGGAGCTTTAAAGAACGACATTTTATTTTAAATAATTAAAGGTGGAGTTTCACACGATACACGGCTTTAAGTGCAGAATTTGTCTTTAATTTGTCGAAATTAAGTACAAACATAAATAATTATAATGTGATCATAAATTTAAGACACATTTTCTCTTTTAAAAATGTTTACATATGTACAAAACAAACTGATACAAATTACTATAATCGTCGACATTAGCATTCTAGGGTTTAATACGCACTGTATGCGTCCAACGGGTTAGTAAAGCGCTGTTCATTCGCACTTTGCGTTGAAAACACGCTGTGCATTCGCTACCAGCCGGTGACATTTTTCACAATCCGGACTCAAAATGTTATTTTTTATTTTGTCATGCGTGGACTGTGCGTCGTTTATGTCTGACTGGGACAAACCTCGGTCAACGAAAACCCCACGAAGTCACAACGAATTTAGAGCGTGTGCTCTACTTGTGCCTAACGTTAGACTGGCGCTGGTCTGAAGTTTTTCTGGCGTCTACATTCACACGTGGAAAAACGCTCACATTTTTGAACATGCAGAAAATGTTTGACGCACACAATAAATGAATAACGTTCACCTGGCGTTCTCGTCGAATCATCAACGAATTCTAACGCACGCCCAGCGAATCACAACGCACTGACCGAAATTCTTCATTTTTTTGTGCGCTCTGGGCCTTTACGGCGCAACGCAAAATTTAAAAAAATGGACATGTTGACATGTTATGGACATATCAAAAAGCCCTCCAAAAAGATAGATTTTGGCCTGATTGTGTCGCTTTAATAACGTCGAAACATTTAAAAAAAATACATATATAGGCCTACCATATATACCATATACACCATGAATCGAATGTTAATTTACATTATCAATATATATAACAGTTTGACGCAGGCTAAAATAGCGAGGAGATAATTATTACGGTCCCTTTAATATTTTGTTAAATTAATTCTGATTGCTTAATACAGATTTATGATTATGTGTTGTAATCTTGTCACATAGATCTACATATATTAAATAGTAATTTATAGAATTTCAGATGTTACAGAGTTAACCATTTAACCGTCAAATTATTCAATTTGAATTTTCACCCACTTGAAGTTGTGGATCGCGTCACTCCAAGTGAGTGAAAATTATTCAGATTTGACAAAATGGAGGTCAACTCTTTTTAAATCTTGCTGGTTGATGTCACATTTTATCTTTAACATATTTAAAATGTGGTAGTTAATGTGCTAATAAAAATGAATACCCGAATATATGCGGCACCGGCGGTTAAAGGGTTAATGGAATTTTGACTCTTACAGCGCTACAGCATTTGTGTATAAACCATGGAAACCAAAGTTTTTTTTAATTTGAAATCATCATAAATGTCTTAGTGGACTTTTTCCGCTTCATTTGAATACCTATCATTTTAATTCTTTCAGCGCAGGGACTGTCTCTCTGACGTCTACATACATCAGATTCTGCTATATAAAGACAGTCCCCGCGCTGAGAGGTTTAGCTGCGTTTACCCAGCAAACACGACACGTTGAAACAATGATGTTTTAATGTTGGGCCAGCGTCGCAGACGTTGGCCCAACTTTAAAACATTATTGTTTCAACGTGTCGTGTTTGCTGGGTATAGTGCTAAGCTATCACCTGCCCGAGTCATTACAGCCTACGGTTCCAAAGTATATTCTTGCTCTGAAAGCTTGGAGATTTTTATACAAGGTGAGTGGCTTAATGATTGAAAATAAAAACCAATAGATTGCCTAAATTTTTGGTCATATATTGTAACTTCTAAAATTCATAAAATTACCTCAATAATGTACAGAACTATGTGCCAGTGTTGTGAATAGCGGAACAACAAACTCATTGGTCGAAACATCTTAATAACTTTAATAGCAGAGTATGTTTATTTGTCAAAAATATACTGGATGATCAATTTGAGCAGAATTGGTACGGCAATGTTTTAACTCTGTAAATGGCATAACGTACCACATTTTTATAACAACGTTTACATGCTAACGTTATTTAATTCATTTTTCAGAATATTCTCGACATATATCTTATGTAAGTTCAAAAATCATAAATTGGCTGTTGAAGCAGGTCATTTTTCAAATTATTCTCACTTTCACACAATAATTGTATGTTTAGTCAAAATAAAGAGCTACTTTTACAGCGTCCCAATGTTTTTACGTTTAGTATGTTACTTTTATTGAACAATATAGAATAATGATTACAAGAGTATTCCGCATGCGATTGAAATACATGATGTTATTAATGTAGGCATATGATATTATATACTGTAACCATACTGCATACCTATAACTAAAAAAATGGTCTAACTTGCAAAGTAACATTGTCTCGCAATGAACTATGATATTATATGAAATGATATGATAATTATGATAGGATAGGATGAGGCCTCCGTCTATTGTTATGGGTATTTTTATCACTTTTATGATTGGCAAAAAATTGAAAGTATACGTACATTCTATGTTTATTAACTTATCAACGATAAACAATATATCAGATTAACATAAAGTTATCCGGAGGTGGTATTTCGAAATAAATAATTCTCAAGCACGCAGCATTCCAGCAAACACAAATCATTTGCATAACATTGGTTGTGTTTGCTGGGATGCGCTTACCAATGACCACTGAGAGAGTAATGTCACATTCAGGCCCACACATGACCGTCCACCTGATTTTAAACATCAAATACCAGTCTACATGACGGTCAGCGATGTGAAGGATTTAATGCGATTGGATAATTGTGTCCCTAATTTATCAGCAGTACGCAGCTATTATTAGGCCCTACGGCCGGTATCCTATTAGGTTTATTTTGCCTGAGTTTGTGTCCTATTTAGGACAAAGAGGGGTGCTGTGTGAAACGGTTGAACATGTGCAATATAACGTTTCAGGTCCTGAGGTTAAGTACTTTTTCTTTAACAAGTGTTCAGAAAAACATTGTCACGATAATATTTGTGGTTAAGAGCTTAAAAGATTTGGTTGAAATAATGTTGGCCCAGTGTCGCAGACGGTGGCCAAGCATTACATCATCATTGTATCGTGTTATCGGGTGTTTCTGGCGCCGGGATGTAAAGCGTCACCAGCATAATGCAGCAGTCAGAAACACGGTACAATCACCCAATGATGTTTCAATGGCGGGCCAGCGTCAAAGACTGTGGGTCAACATTGAAACAGCATTGGTTGGATGGCACATGTTTGCGCAAAATATACAACAGACCCGATAATAGATTAATGTTGGGCCAGCGTCGTAGATGATTGACCGGCTTTGAACCAGAAGTGGGCTGCAATGCTGGCCCAACATTGAGCCGAATTTTGTGAGTAGGCCTACATCCTCTGTACGGGGTACATCGTAGGCAAGTATTGAATGAATGCTGGCCAGCACCGGCGATGGTGGTGGAAGGAATAGCCTACACGTCGAAGATATATTTGAACTTGTCTCATTGGTTCTTTCCTTAATTTTATCTTGAGCATTCAGGATTCTGACCCATGAGGATGACCAATACACTGATTTTTTTGTCTATTGCACTCAAGCAGACTTAAGCCGGGTCACGGAACTCAGAACTCCTTATCTAGTATTATCATTAGCCTACTGCAAATACAGGAGACTAGTGTCAAATTGAAAATTAAGATTTGTGGAATGCTATTTCATCGATATTTTAGTAAAAGCAGATTGAAACCAAACATCTACATTATGTGAATGCAAGCCTAGTCCACACCCCTAAATCATTATATAAGACCACTATGAGTGGCAAGAGCCTGTTATTAGAGGGCGGTGGGTAGTGCTTATCAATAATTGTCATCATTAGTTGTATCATTAAATATGACCACGCCTACCTGTAGCTGTGACGTGACCGTGATTAATGCTGGTGTAGATAATTATCATCTGAATTAATTATAAACCTCCATCTGACCAGTTAATAACCTGAGTAGTGTCAGGGTGATTTATCTTAATATTTGTTTCTAAATTGACGAATTTTAAGTTAAATTGTATTATTAAAGGCCCATTCCCAGGCAAATGGCATGTTTTTGTTTCAGCTCTGTTATATCTTTTGTGTGCTTCAATGAGTGAAGGCGATATTCCGATAGATTACAACTTTTAGAAACATCCGTTGGCAACGTAATCAGGTTCCGAAAAAAATGTTTTAAATCTTTACCGGACATCGTGAACATCGCCAAAATACACAGACAATATTCATGGGATGTTCACGGCTAGTGACAAAAAGGAAGGGATTTTCCTCAGTGTTGACCCTTTCAAGGAAAAGAAACAAATCAACATCGGACCCTTCATCCAGACCCTCAGCGGGCAGGTTTTATGGTCAGTCCCAATCGAATTAAGGTCATGTTTGTTCGAAATTAAATGAACATTCCGAAATTTTCTTTCAAACATACATACAGGATGGAGAAAGATAATATAGATTTACTATAATATAAGCATAAATTAAAACATAATTTTAAACTGTGAAACTTTTAAAGTTAAACCCAGCAGACAGGACACGTTGACCCAATGCCGGGCTAATGTTGGCCCACCGTCTACGGCGCTGGGCCAACATTTCCCCTGCTTTGGGTCAGCGTGTCGTGTTTGCGGGCTTGGCACTTGGGAATGGGTCTTTAAATAACAATAAATACAACCCCCCCCCCCCCGCCAAACGGTAACCCAATTTTGCTATTAAAACGAGTACATAATATCGAACTTACGCCAATATAAAATGTTATTATTTCAATATAGAACATTTTAGGTTGGCATTACTTTACATAACAATTTATCCCAGCATAGCGTGGTCGTTAGACCCGAAAAGGTTAGCTTTTCACTAAGAGAAAAGGGATGGGAAGCTTTCGACACATGTCAGATCTCCACCCTTTAAGCGCTGATTTTGCATTTAGCGAATTTCGTTTATGTAATATTTTACTAAAGCAGCTGTAATCGATGACATATCTTAAACTCTTCAAAAGTTGTCATTTCCTAAATTGAAATTGTGTCATTGACTGCACTTTATTGCATAATTTCTTCTTTGGATTAAAGGCATTTATATATTATTTGACATACGCTGTAAAAGTGATATATTCGTCCCCGTTGCGCGATCAAACATGTTGACGGTAATATCACGGTAGGACTCTCGTCCTTCCACGTGCCTTAATTATGGCATAAACATATATATTATCATCTTGAGGCTCGACCTGCTAATGCTTCTGATGCTTCCAAGAGAATATTGGACACCTTGGCGGCGGTCAAATATCCACTATCTTCTATCCCAAAATAAGTACATGTATTCCGGCAAAGGACGCAATTTCACATCTGAATCAATTTCACAATCGATAAGACAAGCCATGTGGGTAAAAGTCGCCTTGGTGTAAATAGAAATATCCACTGAAATATTTGGTACATGGTTGTACATAAAAATGTGTGACTTTTCAGAAAAGCTGATATATCTCAGCAAACATTTGTGTAGCATTTGTACAACGTCGGACCAACGTCTTTCAACGTTGGTCTCACATTGTACCAATGTTATACAAATGTTTTGCGTTTGCTGGGATATCATATAAAACGCTACTGTGGATCACACATGGGCAAACACACGGTAATGCGGACACAGGCCTTGCTTCCCAGCAAACACGACACGTTGATCCAATGCTGGTCTAATGTTGGCCCACCGTCTACGACGCTGGGCCACCATTAGTCCAGCATCGGATCAGCGTGTCGTGTTTGCTGGGTTGACACACCCAAGGATATCCTTGACACCCCAGAGAGTGACGTGGCCGCCAACTCTCGCCTGAAAAAACAGGTGATCCATCTGCCATAGAGCGGAAGTATTGCGTACTGATTCCCCGGCAATTAAACACGATACATTGACACAATGTTGGTTCATTGCTGGACCAGCGTCGCAGACCGTGGGCCAGCATTGAACTGGCACTGTACCTATGCATCGTGTTTTCTGATTAGTAATTAATTATCACACTGCAGGTGTTAATTAAACATAGACTGGTTGTTGATGAGTGAGATAGGCCCCCTATAGAGAATATGTGTCATACCATTCACCATAGACAGACAAACCAATAATGTATTGACATCGCTAACAGTTATTTCCATCTTGTTTATCTTAAATATTAAAAGGCCTATGTACACGTATATAAAAAAGATGGTTAGTTTGGTAAAAACATATATAACGCTCTGACAATATAGAAGATAGCTGCATTTGAAATCAAGTTAAGCAACATTGACACTATGACTAAAAAAGATGTAAACACATTTGATTTTCCTTTTAAAACATGTCTAGTAATAATAAAGATTTTTAGTTTATATAGACATACTCGAAACATACTGAGCTTTATTATTTACCATTACATGTACTTGAGAAGTACGGGAATATCTCTTAGCCTATTAGTACAAATGCTAACTGAAACAATCGTGTAAAATTTTATAATAGCATGAAAATTGGCACAAATGTAGTTTATGGTATGTAGATTCATATTAAGCTTGGTACCCAAGGAAATCACCAAGGTATCGGCCGCGATGAAAATCATCAGTTACAATATCTCGGATTTTAGTACACATATAATCATGATCCTGGTATCTACATTAACATCTTCGGTGTCAGGGAATTCATTGATGATATATTTAGCAGTCTTACATGACGTCATAATAACATTCAAGATGGCCGACGTGTTGAAAGGTTGTTTTTTTGAGATCTTGAATAGCCAACATTAAAACAAGATCAATTCTGTTAATTCTCAATGCATTATTACATGGTCAGCTACATAATACACACGGACACAACCTATGTGGTTAATCTGAGAAACAATTTGCTTTAAATGCACAAAAAGCGAAAATCCAAGATGGCCACCACAAATGTATTGTGTAGGCCTATAGATAACTTTAAACGGTTTATTCAAATTTATTGTGTGCATGGTTTCTAGTGTTTTTTTTGTAGATCAAGTCTATTTCTTGCAACATTTCAATGATTCAAGTCATATTTTGGTCTATGTGAAGATCAATGCCATGCGTGGTATTCGGAAAAATAAAAAAACTAGACTAGATGTTGTTAATAATGAACGCAGATGTAAAATAAGAGTGTTGATTTGATTGTACAACACCGAACAAAGGTGAAGGAACAAAGTGGGTGAGGAACAACACTGATGGTAGCTGTGTTTTCCCGGTTCTGACGGACAAACGTATACAAAAATTTGGCCATTGTGCAGAACAAGAAATCTGCTCATAAACCACGAGCGGTATAGGTCCACTTTCGTTCAACAAAAGAGTTAATGAATCAATGGTGGGACCTATGGTCTAGCAAAAGAGAGTGTGGCATTCGACGAACCTTGTGATGAACGCAGATATCATAATCTACCGATTAATGTTATTCTGGAGACTATCCGACTCGAGCTGAGCCATAGGCCACGGCGTCTCAGCATTAGATTGCCAGCCAACCTAGCAAACACGACACGTCAAACCAATGCCTATTTAATGTTGGGCCGACGTCGAAGACGGGGAGGGCAACATTAAATGGGCATTGGTTTAACGTGTGGTGTTTGCTGGGAAGTAAGTCTCGACTGTCAGGCATACCCAGAAACCCTTTATCGGACGGGTAAAGAATATTCTCAGTACCCCCCCCCCCTAATACCAATAATATTAGGATAATAAAAAATATAGGAATCTATGCCCTAGATGACAGATACAATCAAACAAATCAATAAAAAAAGCCAAGGATATGAAGCTGAAACTTCAGAATAACTTGGTCTGTATAATTAGATGCATGCCTAAAACTGCAAAAAGTGGGAAAGTTATTATGTAGCACACGTTTCTGCTGGTGAGACTGTTGTCAATATTGACATTTTAAATGGGAAACATGAATTGAATGTAAGAAATGCCCCCTAAACCAATTGTTCATTATCCAATGATGATGGTACGTACCATGCGGACATCAAATCTACTCTTGTGAGCGTACTCAACGATGGTTGAACATTTATTAGGCACCTATATGATACAGTTCTTACTTGCCAAAATAAAATTACAATACTGTGGATGCAATATATGCTATGCGTCCATAATAGTTCCACGCAGATGAAATTGCCCAATCAAGATAAAATAAAGTAGGCATATATAATTGTGTGACTTCCTACACGATTCTCCTGATTTTCTTATGAATTCTCATTTGATCTTAGCCTAACTTTTTGATAACAGAAACATAATACAACATAACAATACATAAAAAGGTTCATCTACAAAAGTTTATTTCATCAATAAATGTGTGTTTTTGTCTAGTTCAGTGTACATGATTGTTTTTTTGTAAACGTTGTGCCATGATGAACAAAGATTATGATCTGTGTTATGATATACCGTGAGGTCTGACATGGTTTTGTTCCATTGCAACACCTAATGTGCGATACTAACTAGGTTGTGATTGAAAATAGTTTAAATTAATCATTATTTAAAATAAGCTACAGTGTTTTTGTGTGATTGCTTTGCCCTGCGTGCTTGGCATAAATAATTGTCATGCTTTTGTCAAATTTTGCCCGATTGGTTTATATTATGGACCTTAACAGCTGTGCTATATGCAGATATACATACTTATAAATATGGATGTACCTGCAAACCTTCACATGAACAAAGTGTGCTATACAAAAGAAAATAAAAAAACAATCCCAGCAAACACAAAACCTTTGTATAACATTTGTACAACGTCGACCAAACGTCTTCAACGTTGGTCCAACATTGTACAAATGTTATACAAATGTTTTGTGTTTGCTGGGTTGTAGGTATTGAGTTTTTGCCGTGCCGGACGCGGTTGATCCGCTCCGAATAGTGCCAATGACGGTCACCGGCCTGAGTTTGAGATGGACAACACAGCAATGGTCGCAATTACCAATTATGCCAGTAGCCCATATTGTTGGGTATTGTCGATTGGTGATAAAGGCCTTTAAAAGCAATGGTATTCCCAGTAAGAGCTCATTGTCATTGTCATTGTCATTGCTCATTATTGTGCTTTAAAACTTGGCAGAATAATGTAAGAGTGCAGTGGCTGAGGCATGGGATCGGAATGTTATTTTTTGCCAGCAATATAGTTGGATCTCTTATGTAAAACAAACGGCTAGCTGTTTTGAAGGAGTAAAGACAATTTGACCTCATATTCTGCATCAAGATCTCTTATTTGAGAAAATATATTATGTTTCCCAAATATTTTTTTTAAGATTTCCCCTTTCCGCGGCCGTGTTGTTACTTTTAACTAAAATACAAAGTATAGACGGAACTTTAGTAATATTTGGCAGAAAAGATGTGTAGTACCCCTTGTCGAATTATATTTACCATGATATTTTGTTCATACATAAATCCAAGATGCTATCTTGAAAAATATTTTACTTTTCGACAGAAAAAGATGTGTAATGCTAGTTTTATAAATGAATTTCTGATACTATTTTTTATTATTATTTTGCGGTCTTGTTCATGAATAATTAAATATTTGTTACGTTTCTTCTAGGTAGAAAATGATGTGTAGTTATTATTATTATTATTACGATTTTTATGAAGCGCCATTCCTAAACATCGCTTGTGGCGCTGTATAGTATTACACACTTTTTAAAACTACATAAATTGTATTTTGATCGCATTGACAATGGAATCTCGTTCCAAAGTCGAGCGCCTGCCACAAAGAATGCTTTATTTATTTATTTGACTTCCAGTTAAGAACATGCAAAAATGGTACATTATGATTATTATTATCATTTTTTGAACATGGTAATAACTTTGGTTGACGGGAACAGGTCGAGACGACCTCTACAATGCCTGTCAACCATATAAGTGAATTAAAATTATAGAATAAAATAATATCCATTGTTTAAAATAGCAAAAACAATTTAAAAATGTACATAGTATAGATTATAAAGTTTACTATTTGTACACATAAAATAAAATAACCGACAATTGTCTGTCATCTGTTTCCCGCACCAAAACCAGAGATAAAATAGCTACACTGTGCTCTACACCGTGTAGCAAAAAAGGACACTCTGGAAAGCGTAGAAACCTAATTAAAACCTCTTAACCTCTTAATTTTAACATAGGCCTACATACATCCCTAAATAAAAGTAATACTATAAACCTAGAATACATCTACTGACGTCAGCTCATATAGCCGTCGCGCAGCCGAAATATGCTGAGTAGTACCACATATGCAATTTTAGACTGGAGGAAAAAAAATCCCAAACTCAAGAAGTAAATCAGTTGATTAGAGATCTTTGAAATTCAGCAAAAGGACCCACTTGGTCTGGAAACAAAGGCTACTGAAAAATCACTAAACCTAAAAATAAAACAGAAAAAAGACAAATAATAATTTTGAGGGGAACAGCCATCCATGCCATGTGGTAATACTCTAAGTCAGATCATGACAAGCGTGATCATGTAGAGTGATGTCGGTCTGCTCCGAACAGTATCAGAGACTGTCTCCGGCCTGAATTCGAGCCAGGCAGACAACACAAAGCAACATTCGCAGATTATCGTTCATAGGTCGATCACTTAAGGTACCATTTGTGCTAAATATATAGATATATATTCAATACACGAGTATAAGTAAGGCAGGGCGGTTTGTCATCTGCCAACACATGCGTATCGACAACGGAGCCCTCCGTCCTTAGTCATGAGTGGCTGGTGACAGCTCAAATAGCCGTCTCACAGCCGATTCAAATTGCACAGGTAGTTTAAGACAAGAAATGTTCCGCTATATTCGACAATTCACACAAGCACAAGCCAGGCTCCAGGTACATCGATTATTCACATCAAATAAGTTTACCATGGCGAGATATAATTCATTCAGGTTCTTCTTAAAAATCTGCAAGCTACTAGCATCTCGGATAACAAAAGGTAAAGTGTTCCATAAGCGAACAGTGCGATAAAAATACGTACATTGGAACTGAACAGTCTTGCACAGAGGTAATTTGAATAGAACACCCTGTTGAGCAGATCTGAGGCCATTATGCGGACAAGCTAACTCAAAATTACTAGAGTAATCACAAGATAGTTTACCGTGAAGGTAGCTGTATAAAAAACACAAGTCGATTATTTCTCGACGGAAGCACAAAGGCAAGATATATAATGCTGTGCATCTTTCGTGATAGGGTGAAACATAATCATTGAGAATGAATTTTGAAGCTTGACGTTGCACCCGTTCTAATTTGATTATGTCTTTAACATGATTGGGACTCCACATCGGACTACAGTACTCAAGAATACTTCTGACATGGGCCAAATATAATTGGCGCCTAACATCAATGGGGCTATTAAAGCCAACAGAACGTTTTATCATTCCTACCATAGAATGGGCTTTTGATGAAACAGTTTTCACATTCTCACACCAAGATAATTTACTAGTGATGGTTATTCCAAGATCATTAAATTCAGTTACTCTAGATGAGATATTATTATCAATGGAGTAGTCAAAATCTATTTTTACTTTATGGCATATCGACATGAATTTACATTTTGATATGTTGAAGTTCATTCTCCAAATTTTGCTCCACAGAAACAGTGCATTAAGATCATTCTGAAGGGAAAGTACATCTTGTCTTGACTTTATATTTCGATAAAATTTGGCATCGTCAGCATATAATTTCATAAATGATGTACAAACATCGCAGATATCATTTATGTATAAAACAAATAATAGTGGTCCAATAATGGAACCTTGCGGTACACCTGATGTTACAGGTAAAGGTGATGATACCTGACCTTCTATCATAACTGACTGATACCGACCTTGTAGATAATTTTCAATCCACTGCAATAAGTTACTGCCAAAGCCAAATGTTTTAAGCTTGTGAACTATCAGGTCGTGCGGTACAGAATCAAAGGCTTTAGCAAAGTCAAGAAATATAATGTCTGTTTGACTTCCAGAGTCTAAATTTCTACTGATATCAGAATATGTATCAATTAGTTGTGTGGTAGTAGAGCGATGTTTCATAAAACCATGTTGAGCCGAATTAATTTGTGGACTGACAACCGGATAAATGTGATTGAAAACAAGTCGTTCCATAACTTTACTCACACTGTTGAGAAGTGATATTGGTCTGTAATTATCGACTTTGCATTTCTTGCCTTTTTTGTGAATTGGTACAACATTTGAATACTTCCACACTTCAGGTAATGTACAAGTTGACATACTGAGGTTAAACAGTGTGGTTAGAGAGGGGGCTAATTCATCGGCACACTCTCTCAACACCTTTAGGGGTATGTCATCGGGACCAGAGCCTTTGTTAACATCTAACCCTTTCAGTACATTGATTACATCAATTTCAGAAAAAACTATATTAGCAAGCATGTTGTCTGACTTAACTGAAACAGCAGGTAGAGCAATTCCTGTTTTTGGAGTGGAAAATACAGAGTGAAAATAATCATTAAACATTTTTGCTTTATCAGCGGCGTCAGTGACATCGTTTTGGCCATCAGATACCACTGCAGGTATTTGGCGAGAATTGGTATTAAGACGACAAAATGTCCAGAAGCGCTTAGCATTATTCTTCAGTGATAGGGCTAGATCAGACATAAAACTGTTACGTTTATCTCTGAGCATTAGTTTTAATTTGTTTCGCAAATATTTAAATTTGTTCCACATCTGTACATTGTTTGTTCGTTTGGCTGCAGCCCAAGCAGTGTGTTTACAGTTATGCATGTGTCGTACTTCACCATCCATCCATGCTACATGACCGTTCATCTTCTCAGTCTTCGCCAAGCACAAGAGAGTTCCATCGGATGCGGATCGAATGCAACGAATAGGCTATTTTTCAAACTATATTCTGCATAATTTTACATATTTTGCACATTTTGTATAATTCCCATAATACTTTCTTGCACTGAGGTTATGTTCGAACACAAATCGGCTGCCATCGCCTTCCTGCAAAATAAGTTTTTCATCTTTTAACATAAAAATATTGATACATATTTGGCCTACCGAATTTCAAACTGTATTTTGCACTCGATAAATTATCTTCGACACTATTTTTGTCATTTTCACGTGCTGCTCGTGCTTAAATCAAACATGGCTGCCACTATTCTAAAAAATACTATACTAAAAAACATTCAACCGTTAGTTTTAAATGTTCTTACTTATTTATCCCTCACCCTTTCAGCACTTAGTTAACATTCACACCTGTGGTATTACGTCGTAAACGTATCTTGGCAAATCATTATTATCATTACGCTTCAATATATTTATATTTGGAAAATGCCTTTGTCAAATATCTTACCCTTGTTGAATTGTACTAAAATCTTTGTATTTATCACTTGTACCGTAGTATTCCACAGTATTGTTCAATTTTGTCACGTATGTGCAAGATTAAAGATCTGCCAGGGCAAGAGTTCGAATTTCGAATCGTATGACAGAGTCAACAGATTCATCTCACCATCCACAGGCCCAGTTTAGGCTATGTGTGCACAAAAGTGACCCAAACCACATTAATTCACTTTTTTTTCGCAACACGACGTTCTCTTTTAATCAGCTACCACTCCCAGCAAACAAAGAACATTTGTATAACATTTGTACAACGACGGCCCAACGTCTTCGACGTTGGTCCAACATTGTACAAATGTTATACAAATCTTTTGTAATTATGAGTCTATGTGATCATATTTTGAAATACACCCAGGTGACTGCAAATATCTGATTGCTCTTCACTATGATTCTACACACCGTGCACTAAATATTGTTTTTTATCCAAAGTTATATTAAAGGAAAGAAGTGATCCAACATCAAACTAGCATTGTCTCAACGTTAAATTGCGACCCGATCTGGCAAAATGAGTCGTAAGTCGCATTTTTAAATATTAAAATGGTATATCACACAACTATATAGCATGAATAGATCTGAACATATGATTCTACCAACTCACAGAAAATATGAAGTGTGAAATTGCGTCATTTTGAGAAAATGGTTTTTGAAGTAAAAGAAAGGCAATTTGTAGACTTTTTAAAAATTAGAAATTAAAATAATAAAAAGAAATATTTATTTCGAGCCTATTTTTTAAATAATAAACGTATAGTTCTGACACTTTTTGTAAAGTATATGCCAGACTCTTTTATCGTCAGAATTTTTACACTGTATCAATATCTCCAATTTAATAGCGACTCTTTTCATGGTAACGTGTAAATAGAAACAAATATCACTATATAATTGGGGTGTAATTGAGACTAAAAGTAAAATTACGGATATATTTAAAAATTGTTCAACAAGTACATCAACTTCTACGCCACAGATTTTTTAGGATTCAAAAGTATTAATATGGAAATAAAAACGTACATTTAAATTGAAAATACGTCTAATCAAGGTCATGAATAGCTTTTAATGGCCCTAGCATCGTTTGGCAAAGTGCCACTTACGACTCATTTTGCCAGATCGGGTCACTTAAGTCTGTCAAGAAGCTTTGTACTTCATGCATTGCAATTGTTCTTCAAATGCCTCATCGGGGAGTATTTCAATTAAATATCAAATGCGACCTTTTATACTGTATATGGCCCCCCATAGATTATCAACCGATCGTTCATTTAAAAATGATAACGACCAAATCCTCACCTTGGTAATAAAATGTCGTGAGGAATGGTATCGGATAATTATTTTACCAGAAAGGTTACGGAAAGAAAATGCAAATGAATGGTATGAATATTTATGATCTTATGAGGCTTATGATCAGATAATAATACCCATGTACCCTATATAGAGTGGAAGGAAACACTAGAATAAATAAATTGCGCATTGACATAATACTATTAGCGTATATTATAGGGACCACGCTGACAAGGAATGAGGGAGGGGATACTATCCTCTGCCTTCCTGACATCTCGTTATAGAGACCATAATTATGATAATCATTTTCCCGAGACGACCGTTAGCCAATCACCATCCTTCCTCTTATGCAGGTGGACCGGCGCTTTTGACGGTGGCACAGCGGCGGGCCAACGTTTGGTTTCACCCAAGAAGTGGGGATGATGAGATGGGAGTCCAGCTAACAAGAGGCGTTAAACCAATGTTGTTTTAATGCTGGCCCGCCGTCTTCGACGGCGGGCCAACAATAAAACAACATTGGGTCAATACCTCGTGTTAGCTGGGATGGCTGGAGGAAACGGAGATAAAAGGCAGAGATGTCGGGAAGCCTCTGACTGGTGATGCTTGTGGCGCTCAGGTAGCAAGGACTATCATTGCGGCTGAAGCAAGATTTGTCCCCGTGTGGCGACGATATGCAGACCACATGTGATAGCAGTAGCTGGACAGTAAATATGGTGACAATAGTCACGTGCATTAACTGACACCTGGTGAGTACCCTGCATAAATGGTTTTAATTACAAAACTGTAACTTCTAAAGGGTTTGAAAAATTCAGTGCAATTTTCATTCCGTTTTCGAACCAAACTTGAGATAAATCATGGTTTTGATTTTTGTAATTTACTCATTCGTGATATACTTAATATATATTTACACAAGTACAAAACGCAACCTGTAACAAATTGAATAAGAATAATATATCTAACCTCCGAAACCCTACGACATCCTAAATCATGGAATACTATGGGTTTGTCCACATATACTATGCTGTTCATATACTGATTAGACATCCTGTTTGATTTCAGGTATGAGCTGAGGAAACATTTTTATAATACAGATGGTCCAGTATAACTAAGAAACCACTGTTCAAACCACAAAGAATAATCTGATCAACAGCCATGATGTCTAAGTCACTGGTGAGCTCCAGGGTTGCTCCAATGGGATCGCGATACACAAACGTGACGTCAACCACATCGCTAAACATGGAAGCTAAATTAGACAGTCTGGTGTCGGAGGGAGAAACAAAAAGATGGGTACAGTTAAGTAGGATGTTGATGGTGGTCATGGTGCCCATTGTTACAGTATTTATCATGTCTTGCTTATCTCTGATGGAAGCCATTGATGTCAAGAGAGACACGTCTCTAGCCACCAAAAATGTAGACTTTTTCTTCAAAGTTGACAATCTCGTAGGCAATTTGCAGGTGGAACGAGGAAAGAGCGCATACATTTTGGGCTTGGGGGTATCCAACCAGCAAATCTTGAATGAAATTGATACTGCACATCTTACTACAGACGAGGCACTGGACAATGTGGATTGGAATAGTGAAGACCCACCGGTTGTGGATGGCACGAGGCTAGTTACTAAACGTCTCCTGCGTGATATGCTGCTCCTGCATAGACGCAAAGTAATCACAATGTCTGTCGATACAACCAGTAGCATACATTTCTACACGAATATCACCAGAACTTTAACATACTGGGCTTCTGGGTTTATTAATATAGAAGAGCTAGGGACTATGGTATCAGATGTTCTTTCTATAAGTAATATGTTGAAAGGCTCAGATGCTACAGGCATACAAAGGGCGTTAGGTGCCACTTTCTTTTCAAACTGTAACATAACAACACGAGACAATAGGTGGTTCACGGGACTGGGGGGAGAGGCTGGTGCTTACTATGAAACAGCTATCGCGCACAATGCTATTTTCCTTGGTATGTACCAAGATTTATTTGTGGATTCTCCCCTCGATCACACCATAAGACGACAAGTAGATTCATTTTTTGATGCCGACTTTAAAGATAATTGTTCCAAAACATCACCGGAAGAGCGATTCTTACTCAGCAGCAACTGGTTTTCCAACATGTCGGCGTATTTGGTTATTTTGAAAGACATTCGTCTAAGCATGGTACAGTTTTTCTTGAAGAAAAAAGAACTGATTCAAAAAAATTCGGACCAGAACGTTCTGCTGCATTCACTGCTCCTGGTATTCATGACCTCCATCTGCCTTGGGCTGAGTATCTGGTACGCGATGAGAATACACAAAATACTAAACAAAGTCAAGCTTTTCGCTCAAACCTTAACAATGAAGACGAAGCAGTTGGCCTTTGAGAAGAAGAAAACAGACAATCTGCTATATCGCATGCTGCCCAGGAAGGTGGCGGACACTCTCAAGAGGGGGAACATGGTGGATGCAGAGCACTACAATAGCGTCACTATATTTTTCAGTGACATCGTCGGCTTCACAGAAATTGCTGCCCGCTGCTCACCACTTGAAGTAGTTGACCTGCTTAATGATCTCTACAGGTAGGAACTCAATGTCACATCCCAGCAAACACAAAACATTTGTATAACATTTATACAATGTTGGCCCAACGTCGAAGACCAGTTAGGCTAGATATAGAGACGAAATTCCTGATTTCTAATTATTGACAACCATGTCAAAAATAGGAAATGCGGGAATTTCGTCTCTATATCTAGCCTAACTGGTGAATGCGCAGCACAAAAATTAAAAAAAATTGCAATTCTAGTCTTCGGACATGTTTACATCATATGGTCATATTAAGAACCCAAAATAAAATCACCGATTTTTTTATGATTTTAGCCAGGGCCAGTCCCTTTAATGATGATTTCAAATTGGAAAACACTCATTGGTTTCTAATGGTTTGAATAAGCATACTTCAGCGCTGCAAGGTTTAAGAAATTTACAAATAAATCATAGTTACAACAAATGTACCACAAATGGAACCATTTTATATTCACTTTCACGAACTTTCTGGGTGGTGGGAGGAGATCCGTCCAAAAAATGACTATTACAACCAGTTTGACAGAAATTAGGAGGATGATTATGTGACTATAGACTACGTGACCCACGACAACCCAAAACTACAGCGGTACAGCGGTTGAATAGATAAAAAAAGAATATTTCCCTTCAATAACAACTTTGTTTTACATTCTGGACATCGATCTCATTGGATTCTATCAAATTTAATGTGGGTCATTATTCTGACTTTTTGCAGGCCCTATACATTTTCCAGTTTTTAATATGACATACAACACTGATTTTATGTTAACATGATTTATGTTGACTCACAATATTCATGCATGGTAGAATTTTATTTTGCTGACAGCATGTTTGACGAGGTGATCCAGCGCTACGACGTGTATAAGGTGGAGACCATAGGTGATGCTTACATGGTGGCCAGCGGATTGCCAGAAAGAATAGCCAGACACGCCCAAGAAATCAGCTTTATGGCCCTGAGTCTGCTCAGTGGGGTGAAGAATTTCAATTCTGTTAGTATTGGAGACGACAAAGTGCAGATCAGAGTTGGAATTCATAGCGGTAAGAACATCATCACTATTATTAACCTAGATACATTGATAAAAGACGTTA